>OZ012662.1:17513945-17603945 GCA_963942545.1 Oxycera nigricornis
GTTTCGCAATTTTGTTGATTTTCGGTAATGTTAGTACCTATGGCCATAGAATCATCCAATTGTGCAAATGCTTTTCCTTTTTACGCCTTTGACTCCTTGGTCCAACTTTGTTGGAAGATAATACGGATAGCGAATCTGTGCGAAACTTCAGTTAAAGTTGGCTGTATACCTTTTTTCTGCAATGCTATTAAACATTCCTGAAATAAGTTTAGCTCCAACTATCCAAGCATCACCTAGGTTTCCTCATTTTGGATGGTTTTTTTCTTCACATCAGTGAATTTTTTTTTACTAAAACAAGAAATATTATTCAGTCTTTTCTCAGTTTAAAAAATAACTTCTACATATTTTCAAAAAATATCAGATGAATTGTTTTACTGTACATACATACTGAATTACATTTGATGCTAAAATATCGAAAATTAAATATTGATAAATACACCAAAAAATAAAAAGTCTATTAGCAGCACATTCCAATCATTTCCAACTTTTTTTGGCATTTTCAATGACTATAGGAGTTTACCAATACTTTCCCATACACTTGAAAAGGGGGTGTGGCAATATTTAATGAAACGCTAAAAAAATCGCTTCACACATTTTTACTTGACATTTTCTACGTAAAGATGTACTAACGTTGCCAATGGCAAATCCAAAAATAAATGGTCTTGAATATTAGATTCTGTGTTAATGAATTTTCGAAAAAAAATAGTGCAGAGGAAAATTTCCCGGTATGTAGATACTAGTAGAACTAAGATGGGAACTTTTGCATAAAACTATTGTTAAGGAGGATTTATCAGTAAAAATAAACAATATTGAAAAACCTCAAGATATACGATCACATTAATAACATCATCAGTTTTTTAAGAGAAAGATTTTTGATGAAATGTTAGATAACTGCCAGAAAAAAGTTGTTGCTCTTTCACAAATGAATTCCCAAAATCTATTGGATCTTTTCTCATAGTATCATGTATAAAAAGTTAATATATAATATTTTACATCACTAGATGAATACACATGAATGAAACTTCTCAACAAGCCGTTTTAAATAAAGCCAATGATCAAAAATGCTGAAGAGTTTTTCATTCGAAAAAATATCGAAAGTATTGGGGGAAAACGATATAAGATTATCAGTGCAGAAGTAACAATTGACTTGAATGCCAATGAGTTTTCAATTTAAGAAAGCAAGCATTCAACGTGAACTTGGGCAATTTTGACGATTAACAATAAAAAGGAGAATTAGGACTGCGAACTTCAATACCTTTTCGAATTTAATTTCCTGTCAAAATCAGTCGTCAGACAATTTAATGTTGGTAGCAAAGTGTATGCTAAACATTCATAGATGATTTTCTATTTGCAGGTTGACTAAGCAGTTACCACACCTCCAGTTTCAATTACATTTCACAAGCCTATCCGAATCCTTAATATTCTGGTCGACTTTTACTTTTGCACCATAATCCTCTCCATACACACATTCCTCCACCCATAATTTAAAATAAGAAATACAAAACCCGTGTTCCCCACATCAGGATCATGAAGTGTATACACAATTATTGTCCTTTTTAATAACAACCTTCCCTGAATATTGATATCGTTACTAAAATGTCTAAACTGAATGTTATGTAATAACTTCTGTGGTGAATTTTTCAAAAATTTAAGATAAACATCTTATGTATTTTTTCCAATTTTGAATCAAGCAGTTGCAAAATTATTTACCCAAGAATTTTAGATGCAATATCAGTTTGAAATTTTTGTTCTTTAAAGGATTTGTCGCTTACAATGTATCCAAGATAGACTAATCTCCATTCAGCTGATATTTGTTCCCACATGAGTGTAATTCTCTAAACGTTTCTGCATTCATCTTAATATAGTTTTTATATTTTGGTCCTGAACTTATTTTGAGATCATGACTAAAGTCAACCTTCTTCTTCAACTATTTTTCCATCCAGATCCTCTGCTTTCGTCAAAGAAAAAACCAAGCAGTTTGCATGTCGGACATCTTCTGTAGAGAATGTGACAAAATGATTTTTATCAATTCTAAATCTTCTTATGTTACATTTTTATCGTTGTTTTAAATACGCAAAATATTCAATTTTGAAAAAGAACACACATATTCCAGTGTTTTAAATGCTCGAAAAGAAATTTTTTTATATTAGAGTTCACGGTAAATCGCCCATATGGACAGGTATGTGTTACATGTGCAGAAAACATGATTTCTTAAGAGTGAGGTGGTGATTTTTTTTGCTTCTACTGAATTTTGTATTTATATATTTTTTTGTGATTTCAAATATTATGGATATTATTTGGTTAATCTATATTTGGATTTTATTTATTTTATTTTCACTTTCAAGTTCGTTCTTCTATTTTTTTCAAACTTTTGAAACTATTCGTTTCCATTGATTCTTTGTTCATATAAAATCTTGAAATTTCTTTTTTTTGCACACTTTTTTTTCATTTTTGATTTTCACTTTTATATTTTGTGTCCCTTTGTAATTGGCTAAGGCTGTTAGGTAAACAACAATAAATAAATAGATAAATAAATAAACCTTTTGAGATTATTTTTTATTTGCAATAACAAACAAAGCTTACGTCCGTTTAACGGTCTTATTTTTGGAAAAATCTGCAGAGAAGTTTTCTTTGTGCCTTAAATTTAAAAAAATGATCAAAATATATAAAAAAATTTATTGTTATAAAAATATAACACTTATTTTTCTGTCTTTGATGTTTTTTGGAAAAAAATTTTGTAGCAACATGTCACGGTTTTGAAAATACTGATCCAACTGAGACACAAGTCATCGCAACGTGTTTGTACGAATAAATGCGCAAACATAATGTAAAGTATGGTTTTTGCGCAAAATTGAGGCTAAGTTTAAATAAGAGTTGTCTAAAATGTTGTATAAATTAAATTAAATTTTAACAAAACTTATGTCACTTTAATGTAGATATTCCATTAAAAAAGCTATCCAAGAAAAATATAAAAGCAATTTTATTTACAGTAGATATTTTCGTTAATCGTTTAAAATTAGTATGTGCGACTTTATATGGAATTGCATCAAAGTATTGCTAATGTAGGGAACGAAAAAACATGACCTTCTGCAAGGAAAAGTATGAGCAAAGTGAAAAGTTTTCCAACAATATTTTGAAAGCGATAAATAATTGAGATAGTTGGTGAATGTTGTACACACAAATTGTGGAAGTTAATTAAATAGAAAATATCCCGTACATAACTTTTAAATTTACTTTACGATTTATGCTAGGAACTTCTCTTCATGGTGACATATGAATTGCAGGAAAATGGACTTAATTTTTAATAATCATTAAACTTCCTAAGTATCAAAAAATAAACCTGGTTCGCCCTTGCAAGGACCATTTACTCGACCATATAATTTTACGATTCGGATAATTACAAACGTGGCATTAGCTTATGAGCCTCCTAAGAAAAATCATTGTTTTTCTAATATATAGCTTTCAATGCAAGTTTTTCTAAAAGTGTGGCGGCAACAGCTTTTGCTACAATCTAGGGTGGCATTAGTGGTTTATTGCCCATCAATTTTAATGTCCCATAACATTCGATACTTATCCCTTTTCTATTGACTACAGAAGATATCCTTTAAGAAAGTTCAATAGAAGCAAACAGGCCTCGAAAACTTCCAACAACCGGACCCATTAGCTCTAATTATAGACATTTTAGAATTCGTGGTAAGGACAAAAATACGGGATTTACTGAAAATTCTGTGTAGGTAGTAACAGCATGCATGTATCCCGAAAATTAAAATTTACAACACCACATCCAATATGAGTAGATTTCACCATGATATTGTTCCTTCAAGCAATCGAATTAGAATTGTTTATAGATTTCTAATAATACTAAATGAATTCCTCTTCTTCAAAGCAAGAAATCGTAAAGTACTTGAAAACCGAAAGATTTAATAAATAAATACAAACAAAAAATGCTTACCAAGCATTGAACTAAACAATCTTTATCTATTTTTTTCTTCGTCTTCTCATCTACAATATATGCTGAGTCGATCATGCGAGTATATATGTATGTTTGTAAGCAATCAATTCGCATGTACTTAATTGTACTTAGAATCAATTTACGATTCAATAAATTGAAGGAAATTGAACGTGGCGGTCACGTGCTCATGCGCAGATTCATATTTTATGTCCAGCAAAAACTGGATTCAGTCTGATTTCCAAACAGAAATAATTCATTCACTTCAATAACAATAAACAATTCGATATAAAATATAAAAGGAGCACTTGCGCGAATTATCAAAACATAATTTTCAGTATTTTTTTCGCTGACTTTGCGGAAATTTTTATTGAAAGTAAGAAATTAATGCTTGGATTCGCGAATGTTATGTAGATACACAGGGTGATTGATAATGAACTCCTCTGATTGTATGTTAAATATAATTTGTTTAAATGTTATTTTCGCATAGTTAATTTTTTTTGTATGGAAAATGAGTGACTCAATAGCCAACTACTAGAAATTCTTACATTATGATGGAAATTCCAATTTAAAAAATCATTTCTACTGAAAAGTTTCTAAAAATCACCCGTTGGGTCGTAAATTGTTCAAATGGGTATTTATAAATTATAATGGAGTGCAACGAAAGCATGAATGATTTATCATGCGAATACATTTAGCTTGTCGACATTATTATTGAAATCGATTTTTGCCAGCTTGCGCAAGCATTCTGTAAATTACATTCCGGCGGAGGAGCAAGCGGTGCTCATATACAATGACCTAGAGTACAAATTTGTAGTATTACATCAACGGAAATTTTCAAGGTAAATGTTTAAGCTATTTCAAAATGTGCTATTTTATATAATTGGCGCGAATACTTCGTTTCGACGTGACTTAATGGCATACAAAAAAAAAATTGCCTAGATGATGGTGTCTTTTGCCCGTAATGTCTTATTATGCACTGAAAATAGACGTGCTGCGGATGTACAGTGTTTTATGCTGTCGGAAAACTTTTCCTTAGCAAAATAACAACGGCGTTGAAGCCTCCTCCTCTTTCATTTATCCTTTCCGAATATAAAGTGTGAACAAACAAAGTGCTAACGAAGGCGCAGACACTATCACTATTCTCGCTTGACTGCAACTGAACGAGCAAATAAAAACTTGATAGTGAGACAAATAAAAGATAAAAACGGACAGAAAGATACTCTAATGAACTTATAAGATACTATTATATACACGTTTTCTTTGTGACACAAAAACTGTCATGAGGTTTTTGAGAATCTAATAAATGAAAAAAAATTTCGTTGTAGCAATGTACGCACTCATTAAAACATCCAA
Organism: Oxycera nigricornis; assembly: GCA_963942545.1. Lineage (NCBI taxonomy): Eukaryota > Metazoa > Arthropoda > Insecta > Diptera > Stratiomyidae > Oxycera > Oxycera nigricornis. Next base: position 17,519,251 of record OZ012662.1, read on the forward strand.
GCTTTTCTTTTTAATTTTAAAAAAATTTAGTTGTCAGTATTTCTAAAAAAATACAACGTCCTTATGATATTTTCTTTGCAAATATATATTCTCATAATATATCTTCATGGTAATAGGAAAATTTCGAAGCTGTTTCCGCAAAAGTATTTTCAAAGTTTTATATTTAGAAGAACACGTTCCCAGTGTTTTGCTAAACAGCGCACTTATATTCTGAGTCGGGAATGAACGGAAAATGTTGTGTCAGTAAAGCATATTCAGTATATACATAAATATTATATATCTATAAATATATATTGTCATTTGTATATAAGGCTCTGTCTTTAAAATATTTTTTTATTATTATTATTCTACAATTTACATGAAATATAAATGCCTTTTCACGCTTTCGAGTCAATTTCTTTTCATATTTTTTTAATTGAGGTGGAAACTAATTACTAACTATGGTTTGTAATTTATTGGAAAAGTTTCCAACTTCAGTTGTCCAAATAATCATGACAATAAATTAAGTAGGCATCGAGATAAAAACACTTATTTTCAGTTATTCTCTCAGACAAGTAGTGTGAAAAAATAGCAAATAGAGAAAAGCGAATTTCAGTTACGATCGATAGACAGTGGATAAAATCTTGTAGAAAACCGAATTGATTTCAAATATTACATGATGGATTTCATCAATATGATATTTAACTATTTACATTACGAACAAATATAGTTTTTCTTATACTATAGTTCTTTAAGGCAAAATACATCGGATTTCTGGACCAAAAATAGAATTTATGTTCAATAACTTTCATTGAATAAAAAATTTAAAATACGAAAGCAACAATAATTTAAGGTCAGTAAATCGATAAGACACGTGTTGTTCTTCTATTTTTAAAAGAATATCATGAGATAGTACATTAAATCATTGCAGATCATTCTGAGTTTCAACGTAGAAATTATATTATGCATCCTAAATTTACAAATAAAAAATTAAATTAATAGAATAGGAAATTTCATGTATAGTGACAACATCTAGAGGCAAATATTGAAGTAGCTTACATGTTGCAATAGGCCATTTTTTAAAAAAATTGAATGCTTTGCTAAAATTCATTCGACATCTAATCCTGTTTTAGATAGAGATTTTTTTATTTAAAAGAGAGGATAGAGATCATTAAATCTTCAAGGAAACCATTGTTATCTGTGCCTACCGGAAATCTTCAGTTCAAAGTTCCAGACATTCCGAATCAAGAGTCCAATTATTTCATGCGGGATAGAAAGGATATGATAACGGTTCAAATAAAGTTTGTAGAATTTTTGCCACTTTTATAATATGCGTTTCAGAAAAGATTTGAGCTTTTGACACCGAAAAATACTGTTAAATGCTCAATTTCTGAAATTTAAATTCCACAAATTGGAGTTTTTTAAAGAATAAGCCTAATTTTTTTTGTAGCAGATTAGAAGACTTGAGTTTTTCCCCAAAAATGGTACAATTGTTATAGTTACATTGACTTCTCTAAAACATATCAAAACATTTGGTCAATACGAAACATTTACCGCACTCTGATGATTCTCCGAATTTCGAGGATTCGCTGAATTAGTTTCGGTAAATTGGAAGTCGAAACAATCGTTAGCATGTAACCGAAAATGTTAATACTTTTTTCATCGAAAGTTTATTGAAATAGTCTTGGTAAAATAGTTCTCACAAATTTCAAACAAAGATAGAATGTCGAAAAATATACACAAAAAAATGTATGAAAATTTCCTGCAAAATTTTCGCAGAAAAACTAGTCTCAGGAAAATTTCTCATAAAACAAAAATAAATAGGAAAAATAAGTATCAAATCGCCAGTGATAAAATAAACCCAACTTTTTTCAAAGTTTCAGTTGCCTAAATTTAAGGTTTTTTTCTAAATAAACGTGAAAATATTTCACGATTTATCTGTTTGAAAAAAATAATTTTTCTTGCGTACGAGCTGCTAGTGAGAAAACCTTCCAGTTGTTAGAAAAATTTGAAGCTGATTTTCAACAGAACATAATATTATGGTTTGTTTGAGATAAATTTATATGTTTGTAAAATGAAAACTTCTAAGAATTCAATGAAAATAGTAAAGTTTTTTAAAGTTTAGCGCGCAGTGGCACGAAACGAATAGAATTACTTAGTTCAATACTTAATGCATGTAGTTTTGAACAAATATATGAGAAATATTATTACAAAATCAACCTTCTTCTGTAATTTTCTTCGAATAACTCCAAAAACATATCCATATAAGTGGTACCAATATAAGTTCTCTAGCTGGTTAGATTATATCTGGATCAATATTTGAAAATTAATTGGCATGCATTAGATGTGACAAAATAAATGTAAATATCATACTTTTGAATTATCAAGCTTAGTTTCAAGAAAATGCTAGAAGGTTTCTTTTAAAAGTTTACAAATTAAATTGAAGTAGACCATAAGTAAGGTTGATTACAACCAACTGCTTTTTGGTCCGTTGAGCTCCATCCCTCCAAATCGATAGAATCCATTTACTGTGAGTGTAGCATACTATTTCGTAATTATATTTCAATCAAGAAGAGAAAGGCGAGTACTAATGATGGTGGAGATTTAATATTAGCGAACACAATATGAATTAGTAATTATCCTACAAGAAATGATATCTACTCATGAAGAAATTCTGAATATTTTTTCATTAGAAACAAATATGAATCTTTTTCATAAATTCATTGTCAATTTACGAAAATGATTTCTTCAATCTTTGATTCCTTATTTCGATTGACGTTATTGGTTTTTGTTAATATTTCAGTTTCAGTTTTGGTGTGTGCGCCAGAAAAATTCCAAATTGTTGCAAATTTCTCTCGTTTATAGCCGCCAGTAAACCATTGAGGTCACTACATCGATTCCAAACATAAACTCTCGACTAAATTTAAATAACCTCTCTGTAAACATTTATTTTTAAACAATGCAACACATTCTTTCCGAGTAATTATTAAACCATGCACGTCATTTCCTTCATTCCGTGCTCATTTACCGTGAAATGATCAAATCGATAGACATTGATTTTGAAACTGCATTCGAGCCCAATCAGGCGAATCGAATGGCTTAAAATATTCTGCCACAAATTAATCGTCAACTTTTCTTGGACGAAAGCAATGAAGAACTCTAGTGTTAAGTTTTCCTTATCAAAATGAAAATAAACACCAGCAATATCAACAAACTGTTGTGACAACATAGTTTAGCAGGTCACTGGGTCGGTGTTCTTGATGACCTCACCAGATATACTATACACGTCATCAAAGCTACCTTCCGTGAATCCTGGCTAGCGATGGAATCCGACACCAGGACATCTCCTCGAAAGCGCCAATGTCAAGAGTTAGGGGCAGTTTGTTGACTTTTGTACGAGCCAAGAAAATCGCTTGATTACTTCCGAAAGGGTTTATAAATAAATGCGAATATCCACGAGAGTGTGTTGCCAGAATAATTTGCGGTTGAACGAGATTGATGATATGAATCATTTGTATATGCATTTTGAATTTGAAATAAGATTGATATTTTGGCACAGACTGTGACAATTACAAAATGAATTGCAGTGTATGTGCTCTTTGAACTGTATCTACATTTTGTATCTGTTTGCTTGAACTTGATCCAAATGAGAAATTAAAAATAACCCTAATGGATACTAAATTGCCTCAGGTAGGGAGAAGCACTAATGTAGAACAGATTTGGATGTATAATTCCTTGTCTAATTGCGGCTTTTGCTAGAGCTTTCAATGCGATTTGCATTTAAATATGGATTTATTTAAGGTTGCGCGCAACGTGGTAGTCTACAATATTCTAAATAGGATCAATTGACTTGGGCTCTACTAATAGGAAAAAGACTTGGCGTGTTTGTCGACAATCAAGCTGATTTCATTTGGACAAAAATCGATTTACACACACATTTTATATGCTCAGAGTCCTGGATTGGTGACGGATTTCTCACTGGAAATGGATAATCGATATTAATTGGATTTGAGGAAGAAGTGTAAGAAATCGTAATTGAAATTGATCTCTTAATTTCAAGAAAACAAGTGATATTCCTACGTTCATTTTGCTTGATGCAGTGTTTTCTTTAAGTTGTGAGATGTAAAATAAAAGCATGACCGTATCAACTTACCATCAAAACTATCTTTATATTCCAGAATGTACTTTTAAGTTCCGAATTTTATATTAGCTGAAAATCTTAACATCTGTTTTTGAAATCTTTCGATTTCAGTTTTTGATCAAGAATACCAAACATTTTACTTACGTTTATTCGTCAGTTTCCAGAATATTGAGAAATACTTGTTTTAAAGATATGTTGAAGTAAAAACTAAGATTAAAACACACTGCACATTCTTAGCCATTAAAAAAATATTTTTTAGGTATCACGGAAACTTATATATCTCAGTAACCGTGAATCCCCAAAAAATTACCTAATACCTAGTCAGTCCATAAGTTCCCAAGTCTTTTAATGTAATTTTAAATACATACTAAACACAATTAATTTTAATATCAATACAATTTCAATCTCTGTGGTAATTGTTTATTTACATCGGAATAAAACTTCTTATCTTTTGAATTAAAAAATGTAGTGAGGCTGATTTGGACATCATCTTTGTTTTGAAATACTTTTCCATCTATAAGTGACTGCACGCTTCTGAGCAATTGAAAATCGCTTGGTACAATTTCTGGGGAATATGCTGGATGAGGCATAATTTTTCAACCATTTTTTCCAGTTTTTTGGGGTTATTTTTGCAGTATGCGGTCGGGCGTTATCGTGATGAAAAGGAACGATTCTCCTGTTCACTAGGGGAATTTTTTAATCAATTCTGCATTCAAAGTACTGAGTTGACGACAATACACATCCGTTGTGATAGTTGCATTAGGATCCAATAATTCAAAATAGACAACTCCTGACATACTCCACCACCAAGATAGAAAAATCTTTTATGGCTGAAGTACTGATTTTGCAGTTGATTCTGTCTGATTTGCATCCACCCATTGTCTTTTCTGGACGACGTTGTTATTGACTATCCACTTTTTGTCCCCTGTTACAATACGATTGAGAAAAGGTTCTGTTTCACTGTGACGATGAAAACAAATGTTCACTGTTTGCTGGTGATTTGATGTTAATAACTGACCCATTTTCTATGTTCGGATACTTCTTGTATATGCAACAAATGCCGAAGAATAGTTTCATGCAAAGACTTTGATCTTTCTGCAATCATATCCACGGTTAAAGTTGGTTCAGTCTCCATCAGGTTTGTTTTTCCACCATGTCATCAAATTCAGTGGGACGTTCTAAGCGAGGTGCATCTTCTGCTGTAGTGCATCCATCTCGAAATTTTCTTAACCACTCCTCTGCAGTTCTTATACTAATAGCGTTTTCACTATGAACCGGATTTATTTCTGCTGCAGCTGCTGTACCATTTTAAGCACTTCAAAAAAGGACGAATTGAGCCTTTTGTACTCGTTAGAATTTTTCATTTTTTCCCTATCACTTTACATCTTATCTTCGCAAAAACAGATTATAAAATTTTCGAGGGGAAATAAAAAGGTAGTTTACTTATCTCTTTTCGAACAAATATGACTCATCCAAATGATTCAAGGAAAATACCTGGGAACACATCCATTGACCTGATATATGGCAAATTCAGTAATTCTGCCCAATGTACATCGATTGCAGCAAACAATACTGCAAGCAAATCGTGACAAAATAATCTTTAATTGTATTTCAAATGTTTTTCGCGCCAAATTGAAAATATAGAATTTTTGACCAAAGAAACCTCTTTAAATTTAAATTTTGGCTCATATATTTATTACTATCATAGCTACGAAAGAGTTATGTACGCACAAGCTGTCAAAAATATGATAATTTACAATTTTTTTTCTATGCGCAACTTTATCGAGCGGAACACGGTTATCAAGATATAGATGGATCGAATTTTCATATTATTTCAAGATAGTGGACGAATGGGGACGTCTATTGCTCCAGAAACTTGAACTGAAGTCCAATTTAAGACCCCCACACACATCGCGAATATATTCTCAGCCTATCGAAATTCACGACTAGTGAATTTGACGGTTCATACAAAACTTTTGCACACAGTAGTAGCAGTGCATCACAAATTTTTTTTAAAAATATTTAATATTTTACAGGATTTTTTAAGGTTAAAACAGACCGTTTTTTGCAGAGGGGATTCAATACTATGTGATTTTCAATGTATGCAGCGTGTCATTATTTGAAATAATACCCACTTTAAAGAAAAACTATCAAATAGCCTTTACAGCAGTTTGACTTACTTTCTCAAAATAGATAACGATATTAAAATTAATAATTGGTTTCAATAACATATTTCAACCATTTAAAAAATTGATAGACTTTGCTCATGTTTTATGGATTTTTTTTGGTTCTGTTCTTACACATCATATCAATCAATAGAAACAAGTATTCTGTATGATGTCACTAAAATTATATACCAAGTTAATGAACTCCCTTAAAAAAATTTCGATTCAAAGGCATACTTATTTATGACCGCTAGCATCGGCTGTAATCCAAATTCAATAAAGTAACGTATGCAAAGTTAAAACGTAAAGAAATTCGACTTGTTTTTCACATATTTAAGGAGAACTTCCTTGTAAGGAAATTCTTCATTCTTAATTCCTACCTTGACGCTATAAAGAAAATGATGATAGTCAAAAAGGATGCATAGCCGAATTATTAACTTAAATTTAGACAACGTATGAAATTCTACAAACAGACACAGACTTCGAAAACTTTCCTGGAAAATTATTCATTTTATAATCATTATCACAAATTATTTATCATAGCTGCGATAAATTTTTGCTTCACCTGGGTATATCGTTATTTACTTACGCGCAATCTTCTTTGTTAGGTGCGGAAACAACTGAATTTTAAATTTATTGTGATAAAAATATTATTATTATATTATAATTGTGATCGCTAACTAAATTCTGTGGTATTTCAATAATATTTTCACCAAACTGTGGAAATCGTCTTGCTACACTATTACTGGTTTATTCTAAAAACTCACTAATCTTTAACTTTTTGTGATATTCCTCCGTCCAGGAAAGGCAAAAGGATCTAAGCTCATACGGTCATGAGTGCATTTAATTGGTTAAAGCGTTTCGTATGAAGAAGTCATTTGTGTAGGTTCACTTTATTTTACTTGCTTTAATGGCAATATACACACATGATTTTTTGTGCACATTTATGGCACAGAACCTTTCAAATGATATAAGTTTCATTCCCCTCATCTTATAATAAATACTAAAAAAGGTACGTCAATTTTCGATGTTAACTTTTTATATAGATTTCAAATTTAAAGCATACCGACATAAGCCTTAAGAGGTCTACCCTCTTTATCATTTTCAATAAATCGATTTTTTTATTGCATTTTTGGAAAGTATATATATATGCAGAATTATGATATTAAAATTTTATAAAGATCGGAGCAGTCTAACTGCGCGAGCGCGATTCTTCATTAAAACAACTTTTTTCGAGAAACAACGTTTTTCGACGCCGCGTTGATGAAATCTCGGGATATACTGAACCGATTCTCACCAATTTTTTACAAGACTTACTTTAAAACTACAGCAAACAGAGCAAAAAAAAGGTTTTTCGAAAATTCTATTTAAAATATATTTTTTTTTGGGCCAAAAACGGTGGAAAAAAGCATGTTTTTTCGTATTTTTTTGAAAAATGTCCGCCATTTTGTCAATTTTGCACAAATCAAAAATCGCTCTTTTGGCGCTATAGCTATTAATATATTGAACCTAAAACTATTTAATTTTTTTTGTTTCAGACCAACCATCTCGAAAATTTCATCAACAGCGCACACCCCTCTCGTTTTTTCGACATTTTTTCAACCAGCATTTTCATTGATAAAAATTCACATAAAAGAATTAAAAATATTTTTTTTGTGTATTTCGGGAGTTTATTTATTGAGTATAACCCCTCCTTTATCAATATTTATAATTTAAATCTATCTAAAAATTATTGAAAATAACCCGTTTTTACACTGCTTTACACTGCCCTTAAGTCTTCAACTTTATGAACACTCCATGAATGCGTTATTTCGTAGACTTTCAGAACGTTTAATTACCTTGACTAACGAACCATTCATTAAATTCTAATGCCTCGGTTGCGAAACTTAATAATCCTTTTATAATTAGAGCCTTTCTCGACATTGCGCTGAGTTATTCAACATGGAAAGCCCCAAATATTTAATAAAGCTAGAACTTTTGTTCATAGCAACGAAGCTTTGAAAAACGTTGTACTAATGGTGATAATTAGTGAAATGTTCTGCCAAAATATTCAGAAGCTGATTAATGATTGCTTTTGAATTCGGCACAAAGCTGCACAAATGACGATAAGGGTTCGTCTAACTATACGAATCCTGCATGGATGTTCAACAATGCTATCCCTACAATGCGTGCACAATTTAAAATAGTGGGATTTTTGAGGTGATTTGTAGTGTCAATTTTATTACACACATATGTATATGTAAATGTAAATGACCTCTGCAAGTACATCATTGACGGTACCATAAATTCAAATCTATTTCCGGCGCTAGTTCATGACGTATTTTAGCATAAACTATCCTTGACAATTTTTTCCATCAACACAAATCCGAAAATCGATAGATACTGTCCCACTACCTCAATAAAACCTTTCACCCACGCTCGTTTCTAAGGAGGACATAATACGCTTCGTTGACTTTTCTCATTTTCCATTTTCTATTTTTCACGAATGCATTCTCCCCGGAAAAGTCGAGGGTGTATGAAGTCTGCCATTAAATATGCAACAATTCGCCCATGCAACCTCACATTCGGCGTCGAATTATTTCCTAAATATTTTCAATATTTTGTGGATGTAAAAGCACGCCCTCGACGTAGTTTAGTGTTGTTGTTGTAGTTTAATATTAGAATAGAATGTCGAATGCAATCTTTCGAGCACTTGCGTACTTAATAGCACACACGGACAGGTGGACGTATGTATTTCCGTATTTGAAAAACGCGTAAAATTATGAAGAATTCAGAATTGCTGGTGAGCATAGAAGCACGTAATACGGTGGAAAGTAAACAAATAGTTATTGTTGCCCGTCAAGGAAAAAATATTTGAAAAAAAGATAAAAAACGCAGCATGCTATACAATGCGAGGTGATGTTACATAAATTAATGGGCATTGAAATGTGAAAAATATCTTGACGTGACAGTATTTCAAGCGAATGAGATTGCAACAATTTGGATGTTAGAATAATGGAAGAAATTAAACTTTTAACAAAATTTTCAAGCACACAGCTTCAAGGATAAACAGTAAAATACTGAGACACTATTGACGGTAAATCTAGAAAATTAACAAGGTTATATTATGCACTCAAAACTCAAATGCACTTTGTGTGTTTTCTAGTAAAATGAATAAAGGATACAAGGTCTATATACTTACTACCCAAGAACATCGACTGTGAGATTTCAGACCTAAACAAATACTCATACATTCACGTATGTAGGATTTACACAATGTAGAATACGTGGAAAAATATGATGGGAAATCGGATATTTGATCAAGCATTGACCTTGATTTGTTATATGTCTTACATACATTTCAATGGAAATCCTTGGCATTTCTTTGATCAAAACAACCCCTTCTCGCATTTTCCGAGATGTTTTCACATATACTTCCGAAATCAACAATTCACGTCCAATTGAAATCAGCTCGAATGCACCACCATTCACTGGACCCATTATTCCAGAATAATTATTCTGCGTGTTGACTTTTTCGCTTTTCCTCTGTTCTGCCTTCATTTGAGAGTGCTTTCAATCACACAACAACGACTCCACCAACGGCCGTTTGAACATTACGTACGTAATTAATTTGTATCTCGTTTTGCGTTTGCGTTCTCCCCCCATTGGCGAACTCACCCAACCTGACCTACCCGCTGTCAATTTAAATGAAATCTATTCGACGACTTGCAAGGGAACGTTTCCCATTTAGTTGAGAAATAATTGTTCCGTGAAATCCACTTGCTGTCAGGGTTTAATGAATTGGCGCATGTCAACCCACTTAAGTGTAGGGGTACGTCACAGTGAGTAAATTGACGTGATAGAATGAATCGTCATCGGAAGCGAATGGAGGTAAATTTAACCCTTGCCAAAAAGGAGTGAACTTCAAAGCAGACGGGATGGTAGCTGTTTAAATTTTTTTAAAATGGAAACCAACTAATTTGGAAAGATTCGAAACTTCACCCGGATTCGAATAGAAATTCTGGTCCAAAACTAATAAAAAGGTTCTCTAAAATTATAACAAAATTGTCCGAGCAGAGTAAAATTCAAAGTAAAAATCTTTCCTGATTAATTTAGAAAGGTTCCACATTTACTCCGAATTCTACTACAAATTGCGGTCCATAGTTTGGAAAGAGTTTCTCTAAAATTTTAACGAAATTTTCCGAAAATGAAAATATATAAATTTATCATCCAAACATAGATTTGCTCTTGAAAATATACCAGCAATAGCAAATTATTGCTTGAAAATAATGGAAGAGTAAAACAAACGATTTTTTCAAATTCAGCTGCTTTCATTATTTTTGCGGAAATTATTTAAAAAAAATCTAGTAATCGACATCTAGAGTCAAAAAAATAAATGTTTTAAAAGAATAATCATGAAATATTTACTAAAAACATTCGGTGTGTATATTTAGAAAAGATTCTGAAAAAATAATCATAGACACCAAAAATTAAATCCGAAAAAATCACTTCTTAAAATTATATTCCCAGTTAAGTTTTTGGGAAATAATTAAAGAAGTGTAAAGAATAATTTTTTAAAAGCTTTTATTTTGGAAAAAAATCTTTTCAAATCTAAAAAATAACAAATTTTCATAAACACTCCCCATAAAAGAACACTAAGAAAATATTCTTCTTTAATATTGCATGAGAAATGTTTCTTACTGAATAAATCCTGAAGTAAAATTTTTAATTTCATGTAAGAACTATTTAAGCGAAAAAATTAAATTAAAGTGCATCAGCATTTTTCATATTAAATTCTGAAACTTGTATAAAAATATTGTCTCCTTACAAAAATAAAAAAAAATCCTCATCTTGAAAATAGTCCCTCACCTCACCTTGAAAATAGTCCCTGATAAAATACCTTCGTAAAATGACAAATATTTTAAAGAAAAACTGTTTCATATGATGAACTCCTCTAACATTGCGATTAAGTTTCACAGTTAACAATAACAACAAAAATAAGTCTTGATGTGAATATATCCATCGTAATTGTGATTCCGATTATTTGCGGTTTAAGATCATTTTTCTGAATGGTGCGACAGCCCAAATCGACCTGAAGGCTCTGGGATATATACATTATTTGTATTTTTTTTCTTTTCTTCAGATAGAACGTCTCAACAGGGATGAACTATCTGCAACACTCTCCGCTCAAAAGGTAGTTAAATCGTTCATTTTGGACAGCCAGATGATTCTTTGCGAATTATATAGGTATAGGGTGTATAGTAGTAACCTGAAATTCGAATAGCAAGGGTAGCTACCGATAGGTCTTTTTAGCCCATACATCATTTTTCTGAGTAATATGTATATACCTAAAAAAAGGTAATATATGTCTTGATAAGAGAGTCACTTCCAATTTTTTTTCTATTTGCATTTTAAGTTTACTACTGCATGAACAATCAATGATTTGCATCAAACGTCCAAATGCGATATCGATCATGATGGCTACACTTAACGTGAAGTGTTGTCGTGTAGTGTTTTTAGTTTAATAATATAGTTTATTGCTTCGTTGAATCTGAAATATTTTGACTTGTATTTAGGGACAAAGACTCATTAATAAAATCTCCGAACGTGCGGTTTTTAAAGTTGCAATAAAATCATTAATCGATTAAAATAATTTCGCAAAAAAAAAACCTGCGATGCATGAAAAGTGTGAACGGCTCAGTAAAATACTTTGGTTCGAACCGATCCTATTTGAATGGACAAAAATTGAACTAAAATCAACTATGCCGGTTTTGAATCTTGCACCGAAACAAGATTTGTCTTCTCTATAAAAATATAAGATTTCATTTGCGAACCGAACTTATTTGCATTTTTTACTTTAATATCGATCGGGAAGGTTTTGTTGAAAACATTAACGAATTATTATTTTTTCCATAAGAAAATAGTAAATGATATTACAAAAATAGATAGAAAAGTTGAATACAGTTTCAAATCGTAACATTTTTTATACTTAGAGTTGATGTAAAATTTTTTAATTATTTGTTGAGCCACAAGACTCTGCTTCCATTGCAGCGTACCCAACCTTAGTTCATTCAGTAACCCCAATAAATATTCATATTGAGCTATTGGATTAGTTACTAACTAAGGTTAGGTACGCTGTAATGGAAGCAGATCTTTGGGGGCTGCACTATCCTACCCTCACATCAACGCCGCAATTTCTGGGTACACACAATGGCGTCTTGGCCAGAAATATAAAGGACGCGTAGAAGTAGGGAAGCCTTTGTCAATGATGAAATTTATTTCGTTAAATATTTCTAATGTTTTCGGATGACTACGGAATGATTATCCAGTTCTAATTTCATATACGCGCGCAATGAAGTTTTACTGGTCGGAAAATCTGGTTTTGATTATAATCGGTAAAGCTTGTCTCAAACACCAAAAGCATCCCTAAATTTTTTTGAAATTTTTTTAAAAGAGTTTTGAAATTTCGGATCAATATTTTTTGACCTTTTGTCGCTTACGCTACAAAAGCAGCCCTAAGGATAAAAAAATAATTGTGTATGAGCATAGATTTATCTTGTATCGTTTAGAATCTACGAGAAGCCCAGTGAGAATCTCAAAAAGTTAAATTTTTCGTGATTCTTGAAATAGCCCAACCCGCGCTGGCAATACTTAATCAAGAAAGCGGTAAAAAGTGAAAACATAAAAGTTCAAAATTTTAATTTTTTTTTAACAAATGTCCAAAAGAAATCGAGAGAAGCATTTGGTGTTTGAGACAAGGTTTATCCATTAAAAACAAAATCGGATTTTTCCGATCACTAAAACTTTATTGCACTTGGCATCCTACCTTAGGATTAAATTATCCGAGCGTGTTTTGTTTTTCATATACAATTGAGAATCGTATTTTTCATTAACATTATTTTTATTATTGTCAAACCAGAAGACCGGAAAATATATGTATATACTTTCTTGTTAATAAGATATTGCCATGGGAAGGGTGGATCCCACCCCACCCATCACTACCGTCGTCTTTATAGTGTTTAACGCTGTTTATAAAAACTTACTCTTAATCATGCCCATTAAATTTACAGAAATGAGTTTTAAATCGTTCTTGACATATGAAAATTTTAATCAGAATTGTTAGAAATTTTAAAGCTGACTTTTTTCCTTTTTTTAAATTTGAAATTTGAAATTGAAATACTAAGACCAAAATATTCTATGAAATAATCCCGATAACATTGCTATTAGCCTGTTTGACCACTGTTTCAGCTTTTCACGAACAACAAAACATAAAAATATTTCAGTAGTCTTATATAATAGCAAATCCCTATATTATCACTGTTTTGTTTATTGTTTAAATGAGCATATCCGATGTAAACCGTTTATTTAATGCTCCTCAAACATTGTTCTAACCAAGAATTCAAAAACAATCCATAATATTCTTTTATATTACACAACTGACGGGGTTAACATGAAAGAATCCTAACAAAGATTGAACAACGCATATCAAGAATATAAAATGCAATAAGTCCAATCAAATATGTTTTCCAATTGAATTGAAGCGCTATTGGAAAGCTAACTTAAATGCATTGCTGCGATTTGCTTTGCTGTTACCGAACCATTAATGAAATTGGCAATATATGCCAGTATTATTGCCAGCAACCTTTGGATGACTCGTAATAGGGTGCAATTGGAGCAGTATGTGGCGGCCAGTTAAAATGCGCCCGGAAATTGGGTCAGTGTTAAGAGCCTTGTAAACATGGTTCCAAGGAATATTAAAACGGAAATGAATATGTGTCGCAAAATCTATAGTAAAATTTCAACCCTTTTGCCAAGGTTCCAGCTATGCAAAGTAGATCATATATAAGTTTATAATGGCTGGGATAGATGATGAAAGGACTCAATACTTCAACTAAATTTTAGTAATGGCTTTAGGTTTTAGTATGTTCGAAGTAAATTATCTTTTAAAGTTTATACATAAATTCAGCTCCTCCAATGTTCTTCGTGGCTTTCGAAAATATATATGTTGACAATTAAGTTTGTGAGACAGGGAAAAGCCTTTTAATTTAATTTATTGCTGTCTTTCACGTTACATAGCTTTCGCGTTAAACTGACATTTAGACGTATTTGATGTGTTTTATTCATGATATTTATTCATATATATGTCCTTTTTTATTTAGAGGTATTTTTCAATGAAACGATTCCTTAAGATACTATTGCACATTAAAAATTTCAAAATATTGACTTTTTGGCATTTTTCAACTCCTTGCACCTTCAAAAATGACCGCTTAAAATATTTTGAAAAAACTCGATCGTTAGAATAATATAAACGGTTTAACCAATTTTAATCAATCGTAGTGCGTATTATTTATTAACATATTCCACAAGACAATTCACCTCTATTAGACCAAAAAATTGAAAAACAAAACTTTGGCAGCAGAAAACGACTGAAAAAGGGGGTTGATTTCTCAAAAAAAATTCAAAGCGATTTAAATTCAAAAATGCGATGCAAATCAATGGACAATAAATAAACAAATACAAAATAAGTACACGTATTTGTTGCCAGAATACCAGCCCAATAAATTGTAAACGAAAAAAATATTAACGCCACGTCCAAATGATTCCAAGCCTAAATTTTTGCTTCATGTACGATTCCCAGAGTTATTATTTAGATACAGTGAATAATTCCAACATAGTATACGTATAAAACAACATAAAATTTCACAAATGGTTGCAGAGAAAATAAAATTCAGTGTCCTTCTCGGCATGAAATGCAAAGCAAACGTTGAAAATGCTTAAATTAAATTTCAATCACGTTCAAAAAAGATATTTACATGCATGAAATTGTTATTTATGTTGGTATTAATATGTTCGTGAACTTCGTGGAAACAGATATATAAATTGCTACAGTCCTGCGGCAGCACTAAACATCATGTTGCAGACTTATTTTATATGTTGTTTGTATGAAGCATTTATATGTAGGTGTTTCACCGATGAAGTCTGTAGATGTTCGTGTTAATCTAATGTAGAAGCAAAAAAAACTAATGTGAGAAAATATGTCTTGATTGTTTAAGATTGTACTCGTTTCCAATTAGCAGAAGACATAAACAAGGCTGCAATATTATTAGCTTCTAGCTTTTCTGACGCAGAAACGATATTATCAGAGTAATCCAGCAACTTATTACCAAAAAGTATATTCTTACTATTGTCGACCTCTCTGCTCTTATTATTTTGCCAACCTGTTTGATCATCAAATTAACGCGAAGACTAGATTAACGAGTATATTTTTCTTTTGCAGGTGCTTTCCTAATTCCATTCATGATAATGTTGATACTCGAGGGAATTCCCTTGTTCCTTATTGAATTGGGAATTGGACAACGTATGCGTTTGGGAGCGTTGGGCGTTTGGAACACTATTCACCCTTGGCTGGGTGGAATCGGTATATCGTCCTGTATTGTAACACTATTTGTCGCACTTTATTACAATGTAATAATCACGTGGTGTTTTTTCTACTTGTTCAACAGTTTTCGGGTGAGTACATCACATTTTGTTTATATTTGAGATTATTTAATATTTAAATAGATCTAATCCTTCAAGCAAAGTGCTTCCTATTAACGTGTTCTGACTATGTTTTTACCATTTAACAAGACAAAAAAAATATCTTATACATTAACCTGGATAGAATCTTTAAATACTGACTCGTGTCTTTAGAGAGCTTTGATTAACTTCAAAATCGATGAAAAGATAAATAACCACTAAACAGACAGTCAGAAATCATATATATGTATACTGGAAAATATTTTAATTCAATTTTGATGCTAGAAACTTTCAAGAACCCTTAAATTATTCACAAGTCACTAATGAAACTAAATTTTGATTATTTCCTAAATTTTATTTTATTTTATTTACAGTCACCATTACCTTGGGCCACATGTCCCATGATAAATGGAACTGCAGTGCCCGAGTGTGCACGATCTTCGGAAACAGCCTATTTTTGGTACCGCACAACATTGGATGCAGCTCCCTCCATGGAGGAGCCAGGCGGCCTTAAATGGTGGATCGTACTTTGCTTGTTGCTCTCATGGACGGTCGTTTTCTTCATTGTGATGAAAGGCATCCAAAGTTCAGGAAATGTAGTGTATTTTACATCACTCTTTCCATATATTGTCCTGACTATATTCTTCATACGAGGAATCACATTGAAAGGGGCAAGTGCCGGACTGATGCATATGTACACGCCCAAAGTCGAGAAGCTAGCAAACCCTACAGTTTGGTTAGATGCCGCAACTCAGGTATTCTATTCATTCGGGCTTGCGTTTGGATCACTAATCGCTTTCGGAAGCTATAATCCTCCAAAGAATAACTGTGTTCGGGATGTAATCCTGGTTTCAATATGCAATGCTATTACAGCCATTTATGCAAGTGTTGTGATTTTTTCAATTTTGGGATTCAAAGCGACAGTGAATGTGGATCGATGCATTGAAGTGTAAGTGGAAATATATACATATATTTACATCCAAAAGATCTTTGGATTCATTAAACTTTTTTGTTTCAAATAATCCTTGTTATCAAAACATAATTTATGAATCACCGCGATGAGTACAGAGATGCATCGTCGTATTTCAATTTTTAAACGCATAAGCTAAATATCATTTCCTCTCCATTTTCTAAAGAAAAACGCGGATAAAAGAAATGATTTCTTTATATTTTCAAAATTAAATTCAAAAAACAAACAAAGCAATGCAAAATAATATGCAAATAATTTTCTGTGATCACTTTGATCATTTGCAAATCAGAAAAAATATTTAAAACTTAAAAAATCTCCACTACTTTTCAGCTAGGCATTCCCATAAAACATTTTCACGTTGGAAGCGTAATAATTTCAAATCGAATATTTGATGTTTAAACTCTATAGAACGAATTTCTTATGGTAGTTCAATAAATTCAGATAAATTTTTCATACTCATATAAAAATTGCTTCTTCAATAAACCATTATTTTCAAAGTATTTTTCATTAATTAATTTAAAAACAAATTCAAAATTGAAATTTCAATATTATTTTATTTTTAAAACTGGCCTCTACCTTCCAAGCTGGCAAAATAAACATACATGAAAACTTTTCCATAAGTACTATTTGCACCATCTTTGAATCGGGATATTAGGGGACTCAGAATTGTAGTTTTTTCAGAAAATCTAGATTTACTTTGATATCTCACTTTGGTCAATCATTAATTAAATTTACACTGAATTTATTTTGTGAAGCCTAAGTTATTTTGGTTTCAAGCTTTCTAACCAAAACTTAAAATATTTGAACTATTTCAAAGTTAGGTTACCAGAAACCACAAAATAATTTATCAAATCAGATTCTTATTATTATCATTATCTCGACACTCTTTTTCAGAAAAGTAGCATTGATTTTTTTCTTTATTCTAGTTCAAATAACAGTGTTACAAGATTGAAATTCTGAATTTCCACAAAAAGTCTCAAACTGCCTAGAGTGTTTGCTTTCCCGAGTCAGAGATTACTTAGAATTTTCCATGGAAAAAGATAACATGAAATGCTTCTGTAAACAAATAGATGTATAAAATTTTGTTTGTGGTTTCATTGTGACCCAAGTTTACAAAGGATGTTTACCAGGAAATCTACCAGTTTGTAAAAAGGCACGTTGTTTTAATATATTTAAGTAAGGTACTCTAAAACGAGCTGTTAGGCAACTGTTATTTGATTTTTCCATTGATTTGTTTTCCTGCTGATATTATTGTTGTATTATTCATTGCCATTTAGGTTCTTCGAGTTGTCGTCTGATTCAGAAATTGAAACCGTTGGATACACAGAATATCTGCACCATAACGATGAATTCGTTAAAAATTGTTACCTAATTTCGAAATTTTTCGCATGAAATTTAAGATTGAATGCTTCATTCTCATCGCAGGGATATATTTTACAGATGGATAATATTTAAAGATTTATATTGAATACGTTGTTCATTTCCTTTATCTTTAGTAAAAACTTGTGAAAAATATAAACAGAAATTCACGTCATAGACACCATCCCTGCCACTAACAGCAGCATATAAATGTTTTCTCCTAAAATAGAGACAAATGTATTTACATACCAAACGACGTCATAAGCTGTGGTAAAAGAATATGAATAAATAAACCATGAAAAACTACTTCAACTAGCGAACATACTCAAGTGAAAGATAATAGCATTTTCGTCACGTAAAGCAAATATATTTTAATATATTTATTTATCCTTTATTCTATTTTCGAGTGAAAGGAATTTGTTGTCATCTGAAACAATAACAGAAATCCAAGTTCTATGCTAGTGTCGAAAACTTTTCCGCAATAAGTTGCTGAAAACCTTTACGGATCACAGAAGTATAAAGTTGAGATTGGATACTGGATTTCTAATGTTGAAAATTATATTATATGACTTTGAATAGAAATAGAAAATCCGGTACAAGCTCTTTTCATGAATTTTCGAATTAAATAAAAATATTGACGAAGGGTTTTAATTTGTTCTACACTACATGCGATTGTGTTCTTATTTACTGAACAACTAAATCTAAATATTTCATAATTTTAATGGCTAATTCGCCAGCTTTGACGATTGAAAAAAAATTATCTTGATTTGATGAAGGAAATAATAAAAGAATGGTATTTTTCTAATTCACTGGACTTTTTTACGTTAATAATACGTGTCAGACACGTATCATTTTTAATGAGTTCTAAGAACAGTGAATTCAATATCGACCGAATAATATCATACTAGCGCCGAAGGACCCATCCAAAAAAAACATGTTAAATACGATTTTCTTTTGGAATTTATTTTGAAGAAAAGATGATAAGATTTTCAAATAAATTTATGAATCCTGTTTTCTTTTCTAGTAATAAAGGAATTCTTTTCGATCATAAAATCACTTCGGACAGAAACGTTTCCATGGAAGTCTACGAAAATGCAATGGCCAGCCTAGCTCCGAACATTACAGCCGCTTGGGAAATGGAAAATTGCAGTCTATCCACACAACTGGATAACGTTAGTAGAAAATTCCATTTTATGTTTGAAGTTCATCAAGAACTAAAATTATAAAAATCAGTACAGGAAGAATAACGAGCCGAACAGGTGTTTAATGTATGAATTCTTATTTTTCTCGCAGGCTGCCGAAGGAACTGGTCTAGCCTTCATTGTATTTACACAGGCAATTGTTGAATTGCCTGGTGCACCATTTTGGGCCATTCTTTTCTTCACGATGCTTCTCTCGTTGGGGCTGGGATCTCAGATTGGAATCCTTGAAGGAATGCTATGCACCCTATTCGATATTGATATTGTGAAACGAGTGAAGAAACAACATGTTACAGCGGTCGTGTGTATTTTTTGTTTCTTGATAGGATTCATATTTTGTACAGGAGCTGGTGAATATTGGTTGAAAATGTTTGATTCATTTGCGGGAACGCTAGGATTGGTGGTGGTTGCGTTGATGGAGTCAATTGCTGTGATATATGTCTATGGACATGAAAAGTAAGTTGTTTTGGTAGTACATTTATTATTATTACCGTTATTATCGTTATTAGTATTTGATTGTATTATGTTAGATTAAAGATCACGGTTTGGGTTTGTGGTAGTAATGAAGTCGATCATGGTAATATTTTAATAGACTTGCCTGACGAATGCATTTATTTCCAAATAATAAACGTTTTCAATTGGACCTAGCAGTGGTTAAGATGGATGAACAAATATTGATGTTAAATCTCGATCTTCATGAAGTTTTGGGTTGTACATGTGCACACGACTCCACCTTAAAACGGGCACAGCTTTTCAACGAAATTTCGAAAAAAGCGAGCAGAATGTTTTTGCATTACATTTTTTCTGAATCAATATATTTGCACTTGTACGTCTGACAAAACTGCAATGAGTATCGAGTTCGTTGTTGCTCTGCAGAATCTTATCTGCTATCTTTGAATATGAAACCAGAGTCATTCTCTGCCAGAACTTTGGGTACCTTCGCAAAAGGTTCACAGCACATCCTTTACGTAGAATGGTTCGAACAGTCTTCATTGGCTTACATTTATCGAATTCTACCTTGAGGTATGTGCAAGGTTGTATAAGCCATCATCAACAGTCGATCTATTGATGTTTCTCATTTCGTTGAACGTGATTTCATTTCTATGATCTACGGCCCCTTTTATTGTAATTAATGTGATAATGCATTTCTTATCAGCATTTTTGTCAGTAGACAAAAATGGTGTAGTAGTAACACCATGCATTAATGCATTTTGTAAATCTGAGCAGTGTTGAATTTTTCATCCACAGTGACCGTTTGTCTTGAACTGTTTTGACTCCTCAAATTCATATTAACGTTTTACTAGAAGAATTTGTGGCCCACCCATTGATGCCAAGGTTTTTTTATGGCTTATAAATAATTTTAGCGTTCGCGTATGTTTGCAGATGGTGAGTACACAAGGTCCTGTCTATCAATATTTGCACTACCAATCCCGCAACTGGTAAGGCTACTGACAAATTACTAATTGATCAGGCTACTTTTCTGCCTGCTATTGGAGCATCGCTTCTAGCCAGAATATTAGACAGAGCTTGTTATGCTCCTAAGAATCAAATTATTCGAATTGTTTCAATGCTTTCAGCATCTAAGAGAATCTGATTAATTCAAGCGAAGCTGTCAAGATCCTTCAAAAGAAGATGGCAATGCCTTCACTCGTTTCTATCAAGAATCCAGAAACCATCAAAAAATCCAACCAAATAAACTCAATATTGAGATAGTGAAGCTCTTTGAATTTTTGATTAAACATTCATTTGAAAATTAATAATATGATAGATACTTTGAGAAGTTGCTTTATCATGCTCGAGGAGGAAGTAGCTGGAAAGAGACTAAACTGATTTTTCAGATAGTAGAACCAGCCATAACCAACAAGTTGGGTACGCCGCAAAAGACCTACAAATAAGCTGAGGTCAATAATACTTTCTTCATGCTAACAGCTTTTAAATGGGCAGTGAAGATATGGTCATGAGTATATAAGATACTTGTAGCTCTGAAATAAGGCCTAGAAAAAAGCACGACACTCAGTCCTTAGATTTGGTTTGTATATTTCTTCCAAAGATGAAGCATTCTACGAAAACATCCTGGTGAAAATTAAAACGGACCGAAAATTGAAGAATCTCAGCTAGAACGTAGCTCAAATCAGGATAGTCGACAATATTTTTTTTGGAACTGGCCAAGACTTTAGAGAGAGAGTGTGGCCTCGAAATAAGGATGCCACGTAAATAAACCAAAAAAATAATCGTCAAGGCACATGTAGTCGTCAAGGCGAAGACACATGAAACTATCTAGCAATGCTAGGATTTCGATGCATTGACAACTGGGTCAGAACTTTGCTTTGCCTACATATCATGCAAGTATTAAGATTGGAATGGTGCTAGAAGTCAACAGGGAAGGCCTTAACAAAACCTTTCTGATGAACACAGGTATTGAGCATCAGTCTTTCAACAGAAACGACAGGAAAAGTCCTTGCAGCTAGAAAATAGTGGGGTCCTTGAAATTAAAAAATAGTGGGTGATCTATGATCTACGAGAATGGGTCTCAGTGAAACAATGCTCAGGTTTTTCGATTAGTCTTGCTGCTAGATTTTCTACCAGCACGGCTATTTGTATCGCTATTCTGACGACAAGCCTGGGCTGTTTGCTTTACTACTGGGTTTGTGATGAGGCTAGTAAAATGGCTAGTAGGCAGGCGGGTAGGCAAGATAATATCCAAAATAGAAGTAAGAATAGTAGCAAGTATCGTAGCCAGAGACTAGCCTCTTGGCTATGCCGCAACATTGAAAAAAAATTAGGAAAGTTAAATAAGTTTCCAAAGTCAAGAAGTGATATAATCAAAAAAAACTAAGAATTTTAAAAGGAAAATCCAACAAAGAATTCGAAATATTTTGTACATTCTTCCTTTCATAAATTTTTCGAGAAAAAGCTAAACACATTTTTTACTAGAGTAGAACAGTTTTTTCTCATTGGCTTCAATCTTTGAAATGTAGTTAAGTAGCAAATATTTGATTGATTATTACATAAATAGACTTTAATTTACATTTAGAAAATATTTTCAAGATATTTTTTTATTCCCTTTTGCATTTCCAGATTTACCGAAGATATTTATCAAATGACTGGCTATCGACCTGGTCTCTACTGGCAGCTTTGCTGGAGATATATTGGTCCAGCAATAATGCTATGCATTCTTGCTGCTTCAATAGTATTCATGATCATCAAGAATCCAACATACAGTGCATGGAGTGCGGAATTGGTAACAATTCATCCCAATTTTAAAGAGCTTAAAACTGTTAAATATTTCTTACAATTCATGTAAACAGGGTGCTGTCGTGCAATCGAGCTACCCCAATTGGGTCATGGCTATTGCATTGATGATGATACTGGCGGGTATTTTACCCATTCCTATAGTATTCCTACTAAGAAGCTTCCAATGTCTCAAATACGACTTGGACATCCATCAAGGCTCAATTCGTCGTAACGAAACAACTGCTTCCACTAAGGAAATGATTGATGAAGACGATGTAAGTTTATTATATATTTTTATATCATTTATATTTTTCATTTTTTGTAATATACGTACTGAATATTCATGTGTGAAAAACAAACAAATATTTTGATGTGTTTCATCATAGTCACAAAACATTATTTTGTCTTCGTATGTAGACTTAAAATGATATCCAGAAGAGTAGAACTTTATATTGTTAAACCAATAATCTTGTTTGTGTTTCAAATAGTAATAGTATTTAGAAAACATTTTTTGAACACTTTGTAAATAAAACAATTTACCAATTGGAGTTGGAGCAATATAATGTTCTCTTACTCTTTTAGATATAATTAACCAATTTTGTGTTATTTGTTTAAGTCATAAATAGATTTATAACAATCAACTCCAAGCTTTTTGTGCCTACACTCATAAATCACATAACAAATATATACATACACTAATTGTAAAATCTAAATATTAACCTCATAACATTTTTCTTCGAATCATTAACAAACTGATTGACAAACAAAAGGTTGTGAGTCCTGATCTACCGCCACATGACTCTTTGACTGCGACACGATTCACTATTGGTGATTTTGATGTAAGTGTTATTTAGATGCATAAAGGTTTCAATTCTTAGTAGAGAAGATGTTCAGTTTGATCATTTTTTTTTACTTGAGCAATCTATAAACTGTGTTTTCGAACGTTGGATTTTTGATGATAATATAAATTTACATTTAAATCATTACTGAAGTACGTGTTTATAATTATATCTACATGTTTAAACAATTGTTTTTATAAAGAGTCTTGTATGTTTCAAGAAGAACCAGAACACTGAGTGAAACCAAGAAGTCCAAGGTATTTTTGTAAAAATATTATTAATTGAAAGGAACATATTTCCCAACTCAAAATAAAGTTGTGTTCTATCAGTGAGGATCCATTAATTTTTCATGTGAAATCTGGAAAGTGTTTAAAGTGTTCGATGAATGAAATCAGCAATCATACTTAGTTAACTTATCAGGCTTAGTAGAGCTTAGCAATAAATCTCTGATGTTTATGAATAAAGTACAGTCTACCAAAAACAATTACATAGTAAGTTGTCAATTTCAAAGTATTGTAAAACAGAAATTATATTATCAACAAAAATCCAAGCAACCTATCTATCTTCACTTTATCACAATTTATTCTAAAGTGTATGTCCCGATTCAGTTCAATTCCCATTCAAAATAATTTATTTGTAATTTGTGTCGAAAGTAACAAAAAAATTTACAATATTAATGACAAACATCAATTTGTTTTCGTATATTCTATTCCATCAAAATAGTTATAGATCAAAATATATCCATACAATTGCAACTAGCGTCAAATAAAATCCTCTAAATCTTAAATATGATGATAACTGCAACATCTGATCGAAAACGAAAAATACAACCACGACTTTAATAAATATAAAATTAAACAATTAAATATACATAAATTCATCAACTTCATTACATACAGAATTAAAAAGAAAGTATCGCTACCATCATCAGTATCAGTAATATCGTTATTATAAATATAAAAAAAAAGTCGAACTCATCAAGAACAAACCAACACACGACTGATGAATACCACATGCATCCACTTCAAAGAGTTACAACCGTTCACGAAAATCAATTAAGAACTTGGTCAATAAAATAATCGTCCCGACGACGACGCAACAATTCATTTCACGAAGTTCATTTACGCAAACTAATTATCCTGTTAATGTTAAAAGAAAAACTCAAATCATCCGTTTCGTTAAATTCGTTTTGACTATTCGGTGTTTCTCCAAAAAAAAAAGTCAAAAGATACATTGATCCGAATTGAATGGGACATAGTGTCCGTTGAACGCATAGTATTATGAAATGCTCCAAAAAAAACATACGAGGATAAGACATTAAATCAAGGAAGCACTTAAACAAAATTAAAACCTAAACATATAATACTTATAAGGATATCTAGACTAATGGCAACAATACAAAGTGAAAAACAATTATTAGCAACAATGATGTACAACGTTAAAACTAGTCAGTTGTCGACTGAACTCTTAGTTCTCCGCAAGGAGAATACTCATTTATCAAAGGTTTTATTACAATTAAGAACGTAGCGGCGCGATCCGACGAAGATGATAAGAAAATACAAATGTTGACAATACAAGCATTAACTTTGACGGGTAATTACTACTAACCTTGCTAGCTTAGCGTACTGAATTAGTGGAATGCTAGCAAGTAGTTTAGTGTGTTGTGCATGTCGCATGGTCTGTCTGTGGGCGTTGTATCGATTGTTACGAAGCAAAACAATCTAGCGAGAATGTCGACGTGTTATAAAGGATGCTTCTAGATGTATCAAGTGAGATTATATTTATTGTATTAACTAACATTCATTTGTAGTTTGTATCATATGTAATTATATAGCTTACAATTGCGAACATCAGTAGTAATAACAACTGATTGTGTTGATTGTGATGCGTTAAATGTACAATATTCTTTGAAAAACATTATCCTGTGCCATGTAAGCTATTCACTTTCTATGCTTTTTGAATTTATACTGAACAAACATCGAAAATTATTTTTTGCATGATTTTATAGAAATGACATTGATATATACAAAAAAAAAACAATTTTGATTTAATTTTGCATGTAAGATTTAAATTGATTCTATGAACTCTTCGATTCAAATTTATGCTCATAGGTTTCCAGACGTTGTAACAACCAAGCCCAATTCTTAAGTTGAAAGTTATTAAATCAACTGAGATAAAAAAATTAGCAATGATTTTTCTATCCGGCGAATTCTCAGATCGATCGATAAAAATGCTCATGGATACTCATAAATCGCCAAATCCATACGCCTTCTAAATTCGTCTTATAAAGAGTAGTCCATTTAGTCGGTTTCTTTTCGAGGTTCGAGCTATTTCGAAATTGGTAAAAGTACCTTGATTGGAATATTGTTAGATATGTAGTGAAGAACCCCTCCTGTAAGGAATAGACTATTACACGATTTAAAAACGCCGGAAAATACGAGTTGAGCAAGGAAGAAGATTTTGCAGTTAATAAACAGAAATGTAGGGTTCGGGTTTCCAAAAATCTACACAAAGGTCTACACGTAGTTGTATAGTATCCAAAAATCTACACGTAGTTGTATAGAAAACAATGCATCCTTGAAAATTGTAAGTTTTGAAACGGTGGCATCATTGGTCTTTTCTTCCTTCAAAACGAAAATATTAACTAGAGTGCACTAACGAGACATAGTAGCATATAATTTTTTTTTGGGCAGCTATTGTATGAGTTAGAATTGGATTAGCTTTGTTTTCAGCAAAATGGTACTAAATGCTATATATGAAACAATCGATTTTTTGCGCTTTTATTTAAAAGATAATGCAGAAAGTGGTCCACTTTATATTAGAAATGTTTCAACTTGGTCGTAAAGTTTATGGAGATGTATCTTTAAACACTCTGTAAACACAACCAGTATTTGTTTTCAGTAGTACTGTCTATTTAATGATGCTTGTTTTAATTTTAACATTCGATCAGGAGTTGCTTTTTATAACCCCGTTCTGTATATCAATTCAGATGAACTGGTATACACGGTGAATAAAAAAGCATTCATCTGACTATATGCAAACCAAATTTATGCATACAAAGAAGTGTTGAACAGTTCATCTGATTTATGTCCTTTTTAAAATGCCTCGTCATATTCAATTGCTTTGGTATCAGTACCATGAAACTTAAAGTCAAACTATTTCATTTGTTTAATGAGTTACAACACAGTAGAAAGCGAAAATTTAACGGTTTTTGCAATTTTTTTAAGAGGAAGGAAAAGTAAAAGAGTAATTCTTTTTAAGGATGCTATTAATTATGTTATGAAATTTTTAAAAAAATTGTTTCTTAAAAAATATTCCAAAATGGCTGCCCAACAGCCGTTTCTGCGGAACGGTTTTTTTGGAGGGCCTCCGCGGCACGCAGTAGAATTGCCAAAAAACTTAATCTCGAGCAAAATATTTTTTTTCCTTAAACTACATTAGTATAGCTATTGAAATACGTAAGGGATTTTGAAAATATTCATTTTTGTTAAATTAGTGAGCATTTGAAAAAAAGTTCATTTAACTACGAAAAAAACGGACACTTATTTGTACCGAAAAAATCGAAATATTAACTTATAAAAAATCGGCTACGTACTTCTGAGTGGTATTAGAGAAGTTAGAAATCGAATGGTAGGACATAATGCTGTACCCGACAAGCAGGTGTCGTATTTACCACAGGTAGTCATTTCAGAGCAGTCGGGAGAGGTTGAGAAGGAGCTCAAAATTTCAATAAAAACGATTTCTGGCAGATATAAAACCATTTTTCTCTTATTCTAGAGTGTTCAAAGAATTTTTCAAGCCAATAAAAATAAAATCGATTTTTTGAAATTTCTACTGTGGTGTAACGCCTTAAGTTTACGTTACTTCTGCAAAAAGAATATGTCAGTATTTTTGATATTTTTTTAAAAACATTTTATCTCTTAATAAATTCATTGTTGCACTAAACTAAACCAAACCATATACTACTTGATTTAAATTCTGTTGTACTAAATGTTTGGTCTGATGTATATGATTTGAAAAACAAAAATTATCACAGAAAGTATCTAAAATATGTGAATTTTAAAATCGATTCTCAGCTGTTTTAATACATCTCAAAATACATAAGGTGCATTGGAACATGATTTATTGCTCCTTTAGATCCTTTTGTATGCTGATATATATTCTCTATTTCCCATAGCTGGCTTGCAACTCGATTTTGAAATAATTATTTCAATAGTGACGCTGATTTTGTGCAATATGTGTTTGTAAAGGATAAGATTCAGTAAATTTGAAACAAATATAACTTTCAGCCTTAGTAAATATCAAAAACTTTCCAAAAAAGACCTTAAAGTGAAGAATACACGCATAGTTGGTAAACAACCGCATATTCACCAGCGGAAACACTTTATTTTGTAGAAATTTTGCCATTTTTCCTTCCCCTGAAAAACCATTATAAAATATTTAATAAACAACGGTTTTCAAAACAAAATCGATTCTGTCATATCCAATTTTTTGGCAACAGAAATGTAATATAATCATTTTTTGTCAAATTGATGCAATTTTTCTTGGATTAGTTTGGGTTTTTATGCTATCCGATACCATCCTTTGTTCTTCGTTATCATAAGAAGTTTGTAGTGTATTCCCAGTTCCAAACCCGGTGCTAGCCAATACACAACTATGTGTAGTGTATTCCCAGTTCCAAACCCGGTGCTAGCCAATACACAACTATGTGTAGTGTATTCCCAGTTCCAAACGAGCATTACACAACTATGTCCCAAACGAGCTTTGTGACAGCATACTCAAACTTTTGTAATGTCCTACAAAATTTCAGTAAGCTCTTTAATAATCAAATTCTCGAACCCGCGTACCGTGAGAAACTTTTAGTAGAGCATTGAGCCCAGAGTAGGCAAATGTGCAATTAGGCCATTGCAAGCAAGCAATATTCCGTGGGAACGATTGGTTATGGTAAGTAGAATTAAAACTAGAGTAAGAATTTTATAGAATAAGCAAATTGATTGTACAGTAAATTTTTGTAAATAAAAGGAAGGAACGAGTCTAGCACAAGACAGAATCGTTCCATAGCCAGACAAAGTTGCTTGTTTCATTTAGCAACCTTTGCCTTAAAATCGGCAAAGTGTTTGGAAGGAAGATTCAAGTAAAGTCTGCCTTTGAAAGTTCGGCAGATTAAAAGTTGCCTCAAGCTTCGGCAACAGTTTTTAATTAGAAATATCGGCTGCCTGTTCTATTGAACTGCGCCAAACATGTGGCAATCTACGGAATGCCGGTAGGTCCTTCTGGCGCTATTATTATCATCCTATCTAAGTATAGCTTCTTTCCAGAGAGAAGAAGTTTATATCTTTGAAGGAATATAGAAGAAGACGTTTTTCACTTGGCCAGCACGATGAGACAACAGTAGTCTCATCGCATCCACCTTCATTACAATCAGTAGCATCTTTACTTACATTACATGGCGATCCTGCGACCCACGATCCTGCGACCCACGATCCTGCACGTTCCGGACTACTAGAAGACGAAGAAGAAGGTGAAATACGCGAGATTACCTCAGACGGAGAATTCCATCGTGCATTCGAGAGATGCCTAATACGAGCAAAATCCAGCGAATCAGCAAAACCCACACGAAAAAAATACGTGCCTATACCGGTAGCCCAGGCGCCTAAATATGAGCCAACACCGCTACCCGGACCCCGTCCTAGACACATTGAGCAGTTTATAAAAAAGCCAACAGCAGCAATCCCGAAAATTGTAAAGTTAAAGCGAAGACGACGAGGAGGAAAAGCATTTAATGAACGACGCGAAAAAGCGATATTACATCGCCTAATACATATATCGGCAGGAGAACAAAAAATTAATTTTTCAAACAAATTAAATAGTCTTAAACGTAAATGATTTAAATATATATAAAAACAAAATTAAATAGTAAAGATAAATTATAAGTAAAATGGGAAATAATTGTACTACTAATTCTAACATTTTAATGGAATATAAACAAACCATAAGTACCACGGTCGTATTTTCTATAATCTTGATATTTTTATATATATATAATAGTAAACAAAAGAAGTATGCTCGAAAAGTCGTAGACAGAAATCTTGTTTTAGGAAGAAACAATGTTTAATAAATTTTCCAAATGTCTATAAACAGACTACAAGAGTTACTTATTGACTTGCAGAACACACTTTCAAATTTAAGAAAAACCAAGACCTACACGGTCAAAACTCTTAAAGAAAAATTAGAAAAGGTAATTGAAATAGAAGCCGAATATCTCAATCTTTTTAGAACACTAAAAGAAGGTGAAGCTATAGAGTTAAAAACGGCACTTTCATCCACAAGCAAGTCAATAATTTCTAATTTAGTAACACGGTTGAACGCCGAAAACATTCAAGTAGAAACAAAAGAAGAAGTTACATACACCGAAATGGCAGAATTTAACATTGAAACAGCTATTAAAACCATACCAAGTTTTGACGGTAAATTCTCTGAGCTTGAGACATTTTTAATAGTAGTAAAACTCATTGGCAAAAAACTAACGCAAGAAGGAAAAACCGAATTGCTAGATTTTATCTTACATGTGAAACTTAGCCCTAATGTAAGAACATCATTAAACACATCAAATGTAACAGATTTAGAAAATTTTGAAAACGAACTAAGACTAAAATATAAAAACCCAAGAACAGTCCCTCAAATCCACACACAATTATCAACCATTACACAAAAACGGGTACCTATTTCCACATATAAAGACAAAATACTAAATTTGGTTAATGAGCTAAACCAACTACAAATAAATGAACTAGGTCCAAACCCAATACAGGCCGCAAAACAAGCAATACACAGCGTTAATGATACATACGCTTTAACAGTATTCAAAAACGGTCTGAACGACCAGATTAGGGAAACGATATTCGCAGCAAGACCTAAAAATCTGAGTGAAGCAATCTCTCTAGCCATAGAAGTAGAAAGCACGGAAACTCAACAAAATAATATACTCTACATTAATAGAAATAACAGAAATTTCAACAACAGATACCCAAACAATAATAATAATAGAACTAGATATGCTTCTCAAAACTTTCAACGACGACCACGCGATAGTATTCAGAATAATAATAATTTTTTTAGTCGAAATTTTAATAATGGTAGACCACCCAATAACCGAAATTTCAACAGCAGAAATTTCAACGGTGCTAGAAACTCGCACACAGATAGAAATTTCAACAATAACAGAAATGGAAACAATATAAACAACAATAGTAGAAATTTCTACAATAATAGAGATAGTAATAGGAGAATCCGTATAATATCAGATCAGGGAAACTTGACAACCGCCCGAGAGGAACTAGGCAACCTCCCGGACGAAGAATAGAGAGCTTGGCCAAAAATATTGTAAAACCTAAATCTAATATAACTAACAGTATATTTAGAATAACGGGGATTAGCACTAATTATGTAAAAATATATAACAATAATGAAAAAAGATACATGAAATTACTAGTAGACACAGGTGCAGATATCTCGATACTCAAGAATAATAGTTTATTTTGTAAAAATATCGATCTACAACCCGAAAATAAATGCAAACTTACGGGCATAACAGACAAGACAACAATGTCTCTAGGAACTACCAAGCAACAATTTATCATCGAAAACGAGATGATAACCAACATTTTCCACATAGTAGATGAGGACTTTCCAATTGAAACTGATGGTATATTAGGAAGAGATATACTCAGTGAATATATGTGCAAAATAGATTTCGAGTCATATACTATTACCTTTTGCATCTTTGACAAAGACATTACAATACCTATGTACACCAGAAAAATCAACATGGCACAGATTGTCATCCCGGCGAGAACTGAAGCCATGATTCCAATAGAAATTAACAGATCCGAAGACAGCGTCATTTTTAACAAGGAAATCCTAAACGGAGTATTCTTAGGGAACTGCATTATCCCAGCAAGAGGTGTATGCCACGTTAAAGTGTTAAACACTAGTGAACACAATATAACACTCAAAAACTTCGAGTTAGAAATAGAACCTTTGAAAAACTATCACATTTTGAAAACTAAACAAACATTCGACAACAAACGTTTGAACCGATTACTGGACGTCATAAACACAAATAGCTTAGATGAACAAGCAAACACGAGCTTGCTAGATATTATTAAACAATATCAAGATGTTTTTCACCTTGAAGGGGAACAACTAAGTAAGAATAACTTTTACAAGCAAAGACTCAATACCACTGACGATGCACCAGTATATATAAAAAATTATCGGTTACCTCACACTCAGAACGAGGAAATACAAAAACAAGTCCAAGAATTGGAGGATAACGACATTGTTGAACCTTCGATAAGCCCATACAACTCACCACTGCTAGTTGTACCAAAGAAAAGTTCTGACGATACAAAGAAATGGAGACTTGTTGTTGACTTCAGAAAGTTAAACGACAAGTTAGTCAATGACAAATTCCCATTGACAAGGTTGGAAGATGTGCTCGACAAACTAGGTAGAGCAAAATACTTCTCCACCTTAGATATGACGAGTTCTTTCCACCAAATTGAACTAGAGAAAGACTCCAGACCTTTGACAGCATTTTCCACTAGCAACGGACACTATCAGTTTAAAAGGCTACCCTTTGGACTTAAAATATCCTCAAACAGTTTTCAAAGAATGCTTACCATTGCACTAACTGGTTTAAGTCATTCAGCATTTTTATATGTCGATGACATTATGGTCTTTGGATGCAGCATCAAACACCATAACGAGAATTTATCTAAAGTGTTACAAAGACTACGCAGATATAACCTCAAACTGAATGCGAATAAATGCAAATTTTTAAAATCGGAAGTAGTCTATTTAGGACACCTAATTACAGCAGACGGTATACGAACAGACCCTGCTAAACACGAAGTAATAAAGAATTATCCAATTCCTAAAAACACGGATGACGTCAGGAGATTCGTAGCTTTTTGTAACTATTACCGACGCTTCATCCCAAATTTTGCAGAAACGGCAAAGAGTTTGAACTCTTTATTGAAGAAAAAATCACCGTTTATTTGGGAGGAAGAACAGCAAAGAGCATACGATCTACTAAAACAAAAATTGATGTCACCACCGATACTACAGTATCCAGATTTTGAAAAACCTTTCATTTTAACCACTGACGCATCAAATTTTGCACTAGGTGCGATTCTGTCACAAGGAGAGATCGGTTCTGATTTACCAATCTCATACGCGAGTAAATCATTGAACAAACATGAACTGAACAAACCAATCATTGAAAAGGAACTTTTGGCGATACACTGGGGAATAAACTTTTTCAGACCATATTTGTATGGACGAAAGTTTACAGTAGTATCAGACCATAGACCTTTAGTATCGTTGTTCACACACAAAAACCCATCCTCGAAGTTAACAAGAATCAGATTAGATTTATCGGACTATGATTTTGAAATTGTGTATAAAAAGGGTAATATCAACACAAATGCCGATGCATTATCAAGGATACAAATAGACTCAGAAATACTAAAATCAATGATACCCCCAACCAATGACGAAAGTATCAGCAAGAAACTTATGGCGATAACAAGAAGCAAGGCGACTTAACAAAAGAAACAAACAAATATAGAAATCGATAACAAAAGCGACAAACGAAAACGGGAGATTGATCACCTCTATGCGTTCGATTGTACTTCACTATCCGATATAACAGGGGCATTAAAAGTAAAATTTAATATGTTGCGCAACGATAAAGAAAGTATAATAATCTCAAAGGAGAAAGATTATTTAATGGTCCACTTTAGCGATAAAGCTCACGAGAAATACGTTTCCGCCAGCGACAAGCAAAGTGTGAAATCTCGCAATAACTGTAACGATAATTCAAACACGAAACTAGTTTCTGTAGTGAAGAAGTTACTGAATTATGCGCAGAATTATAATATAAACGAGCTAGCTCTATCTATGGAAGATATAATATTCAGGTACGTACCCAAAGAAGAATTTAAGAAAATATTCAATACGTTGCAACGAAAAATGGATATCCAGTTAAAAATTATGATATATAAACCCCCCAAAAGAATTAATGACATCGCTGAACAAAATGAACTTATAAAAGAATTCCACGAATCGCCGCACGGAGGACATACAGGAATCCGTAAAACACTTTTAAAATTGAAACAAAGATACTGTTGGAGGGACATGAATAGAATGATAAAACACTACATTAACCAATGTGAAAAATGCAAATATAACAAAATCACAAGGCACACAAAGGAAAGAATGATAAAAACCGATACACCCTCTACTAGTTTTGAAATAGTAAGCGCTGACATCGTAGGTCCATTAAGACTTTCAAACAATTTTCGATATATATTAACTATACAATGCGAATTAACGAAATATATCACGGCTATACCCTTAGAAAGTAAGGAAGCTAAGACAGTAGCAAAGGCCTTAGTAAACAATTTTATACTACAATACGGTCATTTCAAAATTTTAAAAACCGATTTAGGGACAGAATTTACTAATAATCTCCTAAAGAACATTTGCGAACTGTTACATATAAAACAAATCTTTTCAACTCCTTATCACCACGAGACGTTAGGTGTTGTAGAAAGAAACCACCGTGTCCTCAATGAATATCTGTTAGCATTCGTTGATGACAATAACTGGGACGAATGGATACCATATTATACATTCTCGTATAATACAACCCCACACGTGGACACTAACTACACACCATACGAACTAGTTTTCGGAAAACTTTCTTATTTGCCAAACGACATTTTAGAAAACACAGATAGAATCTATGATATTGAAAATTACGCGAATGAGTTGAAGCTAAGATTAAAAATATCGGCATCAAAAGCCAGAGAATTAATAGAGAAAACAAAATTAGCTAGGAGCAATAAAACAGCATATACAAAACCTCTTCATTTAAACATTGGTGATCTAGTATTGATAACAGTAGAAAACAGAAAGAAAAACCAGAAACCATATAAAGGCCCATATAAAGTAATAAACACAAACAATGTAAATACACTACTAGAGATAGAAGACAAATGTAAATGGATACATAATAATAGACTTAAATTATATAAAACATTCAATCAATCATTGTAAAATTATTGTACACTTTATACTTAATACAAACTTATATCTCATCATCAGATAAGCATAATTGTAAAACAAAATACCACAACCAATCAGTCGTATTTGCAAACAAATACTCTTCTAAAGGAAAGGGGTGTAGTGTATTCCCAGTTCCAAACCCGGTGCTAGCCAATACACAACTATGTGTAGTGTATTCCCAGTTCCAAACCCGGTGCTAGCCAATACACAACTATGTGTAGTGTATTCCCAGTTCCAAACGAGCATTACACAACTATGTCCCAAACGAGCTTTGTGACAGCATACTCAAACTTTTGTAATGTCCTACAAAATTTCAGTAAGCTCTTTAATAATCAAATTCTCGAACCCGCGTACCGTGAGAAACTTTTAGTAGAGCATTGAGCCCAGAGTAGGCAAATGTGCAATTAGGCCATTGCAAGCAAGCAATATTCCGTGGGAACGATTGGTTATGGTAAGTAGAATTAAAACTAGAGTAAGAATTTTATAGAATAAGCAAATTGATTGTACAGTAAATTTTTGTAAATAAAAGGAAGGAACGAGTCTAGCACAAGACAGAATCGTTCCATAGCCAGACAAAGTTGCTTGTTTCATTTAGCAACCTTTGCCTTAAAATCGGCAAAGTGTTTGGAAGGAAGATTCAAGTAAAGTCTGCCTTTGAAAGTTCGGCAGATTAAAAGTTGCCTCAAGCTTCGGCAACAGTTTTTAATTAGAAATATCGGCTGCCTGTTCTATTGAACTGCGCCAAACATGTGGCAATCTACGGAATGCCGGTAGGTCCTTCTGGCGCTATTATTATCATCCTATCTAAGTATAGCTTCTTTCCAGAGAGAAGAAGTTTATATCTTTGAAGGAATATAGAAGAAGACGTTTTTCACTTGGCCAGCACGATGAGACAACAGTAGTCTCATCGCATCCACCTTCATTACAATCAGTAGCATCTTTACTTACATTACAAGTTGTTTGGCATAAAGTATGATTTCGTATTCGGCATCTTTTTTCTTGAATCATGACTTTTTTAAAAAGAGATTAATGTCCTTAATTTTAAAAATATATATGAAAATGTATTTTGGAGCCAGTAGTTAATGGTGCATGCTTTTTGAAAAATACGGACGGTTTTGTATATAAATATTTTTAAACGTTTCTCTAGAATTTTTATTCGCTCCAGATATATTTGTAGTAAATACTGTCCTGAAGACTTGACAGAAATAATATTATTATTATTTTTATTATAATAACGGCATTTTAAAAAAAATGGTAGATTCTTAGAAGTGCTGCACTATAGACTTTTGTATGTTTAAATACATGTAAATTGTTCAACATGTGCATCGTCTTGAAATATTTCAAACATTTCTTTAAAAAAAACAGCATATTTAAATACTCCTAACAACTTAATAACAATTATCTATGCAATCCAACAGGATGACGACGATGATTTCAGCGGTCCAGCATTAGGTGGTCCTGTACGGAATTATTCTGATGATGACGACGAACCACCAACAATACGAAGTAGAAATTCACAACCAGCTGGTAATTATTTGGTTGTGCCAAATAATTTTAAAATGGAAGTCGTTGACTATTAGCATTATGGCATAATTTAATTAAAAACAAAAGCACTATTGTTTTTTTAAAAAAAAAATGATAATAAGTTCACCTTGTGACAATTAATTATTGATGATAGATTTAGTGTGTTAGTCCCAAAGCAAAAGAAAAACAAATTTTAACATTTATTTTAATGATAGCACATAAATGTATACCAAAGTCTTTTTATTTTCAACGAATATTAATTTACGAATTTTACTCTGCATAGAGTTGAACAAAGCGAAACATTTTATTAAGTTTAATAAAGAGAAAACCAAATGTTTTCCAATAGCTACTAGATACTACGAAATATATTTGTTTTCTTTATTTTCGTACGTACAAATTCTATATTCACATGGTGCCAGATATTTGTGTACTCGAAACGATTCATTTTTTTTTAAATGTTTGTATTATATCAACCAAAGTGTGATATGACATAAAATGAAAATAAACTACTTGTATGTATTACAAATTGCTAGTGATTAGGTTGTAGGATATGCATATGTATTAATCTTCAAGGATTTTAATTCGATCTAATGATATTTGTTTTGAAATTGAAAAGATCAAAATGTATTGTTTATAATCACGAAAAAGCAACACTTAGAAAAGATACTTCCACACCGAAACGACATACAATAGATATGAAAAGGACAAGTGACATTTTAGATAGATGTCCATAGTTTTAGATTCAATTGAGACTTTGGTTTGACTAATTTTAGAAATTTAATTTGTTTTATGTGATTTGTACACTTTAGTATCACTGAATTTATTTAACTGTGGCTGAAGAGAGAATATTTTAGTTAAGTTCGACCGAAAATATTATTTGTTTTGTGTACAATGACCATGATGGTCATTGTAAATTTGTTAATCAATTTCACCTGCCAATGAAAGATCAAATTCGATTTATTTCCGAAATTGAATGTAGAAATCTACATAGTTTAATCAAAAAGGAATATTTTCACAATTGTAACAAATCTTAAGCTTTATTAATATTATTCTATAATTATTTCTCTACCATTGAATCGCAAAACTTTCTTTTCCTTGAGTATATCCCGGCTAGTTTCAAAAATAACCTCTTATATAACTTAATATGCCCTATTTATACTACCACAAAAACACCTGATTTTGGCCATTATCTTGTTCAAAAACACATATTTTCCCATGCATTTCCAAATCACCCCCGGAAGATGAGTTGGACAAATCCAATCCGATAATCAAAATTGGCGTAGATAATAGATGTCGTGAGTTGATACTTTCGAATTCACCTCATTGTTTAACATAAATATTATAAGAGATGCAGTGGTTCTAAAAGAATCTATAGACTCTTAGAAAAGAAATAATAGGCAAATACGTTTGAATTTAAATAACTGTCTCAAATTTGAAATCCATATTTTCTTCGTTCGCACCATTTTAAATTTTTTGCTCCAGTTCCTAGCTCTTCTCTGGCTTAAGGACGTACTTTTTTAATGCATCTCATTTTGAATAAATGCAAACTATTCTTGTTAAACTACTGCTTTTTGTACAGATTCTATAAATAATTACGTAAAGCTTCCATAACTACTTTGAGACCAAAACTACACCACATATGTTACTATCAAAGAAAACCATATTCATGTAATGTAATCGCTTCGAGATGTTTTGAAATGCGTGAATCATAAACGTGTGTTTTCGTGGTAGTGTAAATGGGGTACTAGTTTCAATAATTGTACCGTCAAATAAACTTCTAGTTAATTGAACTCTCCTATTCTATCTTTAGTCTTGTATATTACGCGAATTTTCAAAAAAAAATTTATTTTTTTCTATTTTTTCCAAGCTTGATTTCATATTTCGTGTTCTTTCACAGATTAGTTCTATATTCATCATTCTCTTAAGTGTATTGTCTCACAATTAGGAACCCAGTTTATTTTGACTGTGTCTGCGATTCCTCAAGGAGTCATTTTCGGTCTCATCTAATTTGGGCGTTCTCAAAATTTTTAACTTCGCCAGAAAATTGTGAAAATAAATAAAAATTATTTCATACAAAATGAAAACTCTCCCTGGACTTCCTCTCGTTCACTAGTTAAATAATTCAATGGCACAAATACAATATATTATTTGGTTATTTTAAATGGAATGGAACCTAAACAAAAAGAATTTGGTGCTCTGTAAATCATCGTTTCTTCGTCAAATAAATTTAATATATAAGACACGTAAATATAGATGCATAGATGGTTAGCATAGATCTACTGTATTAGTATTATAAATAATATAAGTTCAAAACTAACCCCAAAAAACATGTAGTTAATAATATATGTATAAAAAAATTCAAACTCGGTAACGTTTCCACGAAAAATTAAAACAATCCAAAGAACAGGTATATTATGCTTACACTTTCGCAGGAAGAAAATTAAACTAAATTATTCCAAATATTTTGGGAAAAATTACTATTTGAGAATGTCAAAAAATATGTAGTGACGGAAAATATATTTAATCGATGTGAGCATATATAGTAAATATTTTCGAAATGAAAAATCGAAACATAAATATGTTCAGTTAGTTTGATAATTGCTAAAACTTATGAATAGAAATATCTTTTAAAATCCATTTCTCAAAGAAAGTGGTTGCTATTTTTTTTCGTTTTGTCTTTGTAGATTCCAACAAAGCTTTAATATGATTTCAAAAATCCCAATTGCAATGTTATATAAAATTGAAGTTTAGATATTTTATGGACTAAGTAGAAATGATATTTGACATTAATTTGTTCAAAAATAATTATTCGAAATTTACTCAAAGCAAATCAAAAAAATATGTAAAGAAATTATTTGTTTATTTCAAACAAACAATGAAAGCTCCCTCAAAGGAATATTATTAAAATAATCTGAACGAAATGTGATGCTATATTTAAAACATAAAAATTGAAAATCAACCGCGAATAATATTCACCAATGGATATTTGTTTAATGAACAAAATTCTAACTATAAGTGAACGGAAGCAAAATAAAGTACGTATTCTTAAGTAAATTACATACCATCATTTAATAATTATTGTTGCCAAAGCGAATATTATCACGTCAATATAAGTTGCTACTTTTATAATCAAGAGCTGAAGAAGAAAAACGTATTAAATATTGCTTACAAAAAACAATAAAATCGCGATAATATCTTATGATAATGTGCGAATGCGAATCTTTGCAATGTAGACAGATTTACAAAAATATGCTTCTTTCTCTTTGTGTTTTTTTCGCTATTAATTTCTTGTGTAAAATCATAAACAAAATCGATTAAAAATAAGAGTAAAGATCGATTTATAATAAATTTATTGAATAATTCCAATATTTCAGCGAAAATATGGAGTTTTTGACTTTCAATTTCTTGTTATAAACGTGAAAGTGTCGAATTTTTTATTAAAATCAGTCCATTTAAATTTTATTTTATAGAAATGCAAAAACCTTTTAAGGATATTTTAATTGAATGACTCCCTCTTTCTAACATTTTGACAACTTATCAGGAACAAGAAAAGTGTTCTATAAATTAAAAGATTGATTTTTTTTTCCAATGTGGATCATAAGATTATTTGGGTATACCATTCTTAAAATCTACCAAAAGAGACCACCACCAAAACGTCTAAGTTGAAAGATCCTATTAACACTAAAAACTTGTTGTATTCAATTTTATTGGATAGAACCTTTCTAAAAAAATACCACTGTGTTTACCGAAGCAAACACTACTACACATGGTTCTAAGTAGGATGATATTTTTCCTTTTGAACTTCTGAAACTATATTTTACGTGAGTTAATACTCGTAATTCCTTATAATTCAAATTGAACCTGCTTATTCTTTTTTCTCGATCTTGTATCTTTTCATAACATATTTTTGGTGGAATTTGCACAGATTTTTTTGTTAAGAAACACAAAATGCTGTGAGTAGTATATAAAACAAATTAAATGTATGTACTCGTACGTATTCAGATTTCAAAAAAATGTAAATGTATAGCAACTGTTTTAAACATCTAGCAAATGTGGTTTGTGTGAGTGACGGCTGTTATTCTTTTAAATCAATTAAAATCACGATATGAACATAAAAACAAAAGAAAATTATATTAAGTATAATATAATTTAAATAGTTTCATTATGATTTCTGAATTATTGAAAGTATAAATTCAACATGACGCAATCATTCAAAAATTATTGGATATTTTAGTTTGCTCATAAACATAAACAGTTTGATTTTTTTTCTGAAAAATATATGTATGATGAATTGAGAGGAGAATTTAAAACTTATTCAAGGGTAAATTGTTTAATAGGATCTAATTCTTCGTGCATATGTAGCCAAATTTCAGGACAATCTAGGCACCCCAATTAAAGCTAGTATGATTTGGAAGCCTTTGGAATAACTTCAGAATATTCATAGTTTAGATTTGAATATTGTTTGAACTAGTGAAATATCCTTTTTTAATCCAGCCGCTTGATGGGTTATCGAGACAACTTTAATGACATGTATGATCCGTCAGTACTTATAAGAATTTCGACTCGTGGAAGATGTCCTCGTTCAGCAAGTGAGATGAATCGTACCTGTTTTCTGTTTATCGTTATTAAAATCTTTCCTAAGCTATTTTAAACTGTAGTAGTTTCCGTTTCACGGTGAACCCAATTTCTTTTAAATACACTACTCCATCAATTTATTAAAGTTTCAAAAAGCGATAAAATTGAAGTTCTTAGCGTGAGCTATATTTATAACTTTCGGCTTTCTTGAAGAAGAACAAGAAGTTCTTCATTCAACCTTTTTCAGCCATACGGACTTCAGCGTTAAAACTATGATGCCATTCATTTTTTCCCTGCTATTTCAAAAGCGAGTCCGCTAAGCTTTTTTAGAAATAAACCAAACAGGTGTACCCATATTTCTCTTACGTATTCCGCCAGCTCTTCTTTTTGCAATGAAAAGAAAACCGGCTTAAAATTCCCAACTTTTTCTACGGAAAAGAGGAAATTTTGGATTCGGAAAAAATCATTATATTCAATTATTAAGAGAAGACTTCATATTTCTTGGTTCTAGCTTAATTCCATTTTCTAACAACAATTAAAATCATATTATTTGAACAGTTATTGTAGGATTGTTTGAAATCTCTTGTCTTTAAAATAAGAGTCTCTACTGGTCGATACTCTCTAATTTGGAAACCATATTCATAAGTGCAATAGTTTTGAAATCTTCTTTACTAGAAAACATTTCAAAAATTTACTTGGAAGTTCCACATGTCTATTTGTCGAAAGTTATTGCGTTCACGAGTCAAATTTAAAAGATTCATCCAAAAAAATATGTTTGAATTTAGCTCTTAAAGTTTCAAAGTGTAAACTGTACAAGAAATGAATTTAGTTGTCCTATGTTTCTGTTTTGTGCAAAAAAACTTACAAAGTTGCAATTCATTGCTTACAAGTTATTTGAAAACCTATATAAGCAATTTTTTCCAACAAATCACTGTATTTCAATGAATTTGCTCAATTCAAGCTTTCAATTAATTATCTTAGTGATTTATTTTCAACGCTTTTTGATTTTTTGTATAATCATGTAGAAAATTTTATGATTATGAAACTCTTACCTAGCTAGGATAGCTACCTATTTTTAAAGTTGGTTCAAAATGATTTACACGCATAAAACATTCACAAAACTCATCGTGCAACAGACAATACCAGAAAAATCGTTTAACCCCGCGTTGCAACCTTTCAACTAGAATTACTTCCTTCGACTAGGTATTCATACTTGAAATACCTACTTTTTCAAAGACAAAACATACATGGTTCCAGATTTACTATAGCGCAGGTTTGTTCATAATATTATATATTTTTCGATGCCCCAATTTACTGAATTTTATTTTGTAACACCCATTAGACGTTGTGTACAAATAATGATTACGTAGACTCACATTAAAACAATTAATACTCAATATTAAATATAAATTTTCGAAAAAGCAATTGCTATGTGAATATATTGCTCAAAAAGATTAATAATTAATTTCACTTTCGTTCATATATTTTTTTTAACACTTACTTAGATATTACTTTCTAATTTTTTGGCAACCTATTATAATAACGAGTTCATAGCATTTATCTCTGTGAATATGTGAATACTTGCAAAACAACATTACAAATGATATAATCAAATAGAAACATTACACTTGATTACAAAATGGTAGGTACTATTATTGAATATTCTCAGAATAAATTAGACATAATTTTTCCAATGTGCATAGAATGTTGACTTCAGAATTTGAAGTGCATAATGTATGTAAATAGTTATTGTATTATAGAGAAAACACTAAATTGAACAGAACAATGTTAAGATAAGTAGATGATGATGAAGATGAATAAAGAAATGGATTTAGACTGTAAGAGAAACTCCGAAAATTTGTTGTTTTATTTCAAAGAAAGTTCACAATACTAGAG
Organism: Oxycera nigricornis; assembly: GCA_963942545.1. Classification (NCBI taxonomy): domain Eukaryota; kingdom Metazoa; phylum Arthropoda; class Insecta; order Diptera; family Stratiomyidae; genus Oxycera; species Oxycera nigricornis. The sequence continues at coordinate 17,561,763 of OZ012662.1, forward strand.
AAGCTTAACCAATTACCTTAACTCAATAGTTGCTGATTTTCGTTACAATTTTCTTCAGCTTGTGAAATAGTGTTCTTCAGCTCTATATTTCTATGCTACATCATGTGCTATAGTCTCACATTTGCAGTAATTGCCATGTAGGACACATAATTTACTCAATATTGAACCTAAAGAAAACCCATCTTGTCGATGAAAACAGAAAACAGTGCTATGTTTTTTTTTGAAAAATATAATTTAACGGGCTGTTAGCGCAAATATCCAAAACTAAATTGTTGGAAAGAGTAGTAGTATCTTTTAAATCTACTTACAATAAAAAAATTATCTTGTTTACTCCTATCATAAAAAATATATTACATTTATATTCTATTGTAAAATTTGTTACAGCAGAGTTACACCATTTTCTGATATTACTGACGATGTCCATAAGCGAAAATCAAAACAACCCTCATTGCTCTTTTTGAAAAAATAATCCACAGGCCAAATCGATCATTAGTTTTCTGAAGGAACTGCTTTCTTCCTTTTTCGCTTTCGGAAGAAAGCGCAAGCAAGCTCGAGCAAGCGCAGAAAAGCACAAGCAATGCTTACACAACAAGCATAACCAAGGCTTGCACAAACATATAAAGTACAAGCAATGGTTGTGCAAACATGTAATATGCTTGCGCAAACATAAAAATGCTTGCACAGCGAAAGCGCAATAAAATTACGAACATTTTTCGGTTTCTCAGCGGTATACGAAGCAGAATTATATTTCAAATCAATTTTCCTTCCACTCAAAAGGCTATGAATTCAATTCTTTGTAATTTCTGCTGTTATGTCCTATACATAGGTACCCTTTTGGACCAGTATTAACTCGTTTTTCAGAATAGTTTTGTGCTGTTAGTGTGTTGAAACGAGAAAATAGTAAGTCCTGAAAATGAGGACAAAATTTCTCATGGTACGAATCTGTCAATAATATACATGCAATTCAGGCTATGAATATTTTTACCGAAGAATTATCAACAATTGGAGACGAATCAGAAGCTATTGAAGAAATTTTAAACAGTGATAGAAATTTAGCTATCACGCCACAGTGGCGCGATATAAACCTGGATGAACTAGACGAAGCAACCTACTTTCTAAGAGTACATTCGAATCGCAAGACGAAACGTTAAAGGATGTAGAATGTTGTATAGCTGAAATTTTCATTGCATGTCGCCCAGGAGATAGATGGAACTGCCTAAGCACAATATGACAAAAACAGCTTTTTCTTCAACAAAACTTTGAACCAATTTTAGTAAAAGCACGATCTTAATGTCCATCTGCAAATAAATGGCAATCAATTCGTGTTTCAGCATCAGCTCCATCAGCTGAAGTACAACTATTAGCAGAATTCTGACGCCAACGGATTTAGAATCTTTTTATATGATGCGATTACAATTTTTACATTTTATAAAATGTAAAAAATGTAATAAAAAATATAGAAAATGTAGAAAATGTACAAAATGTAAAAAATGTACAAAATGTAGAAAATGTAAAATATGTTCAATATGTAGAACCACCACCTCCGCTTACTGCAGTCGTTTCACTCCATCACTCACACTTCCATTGTACGTGTGCAATGTATTTCCTGAATGCTTGTTTACTGTGTGTACGCCACTCTAACCGTTTTTCGAGTCGAAGTAGTGAATCGAATTAAGATTGAATTTGAAGAGTCATTGCTCATGTGGAGATGAGACCCTGACATAGTACTTCCCAGACGATGTATACCGATATAAGGGATAGTAACAGTATCTCAATAATTTAAGCAGTAGTGTTCAATATTTCTAATTTCGCTTCTTCTTTACAGAATAAACTTTTAATTATTAAATTGTATTTCTAGTAAATTTTTGTGTAGCATGATTTTGAAAGATATGATGTTACACGCTTCTCTTATTGTGCGAGGTAGCTCATTGTAAAAATTGGCTGCGTCGTTAATCGAATCCCTAGGCAGGTGCTAAATTTCAGCAAATTTTACTAAAATATCATTCTCATTTTGTAGTCGTTTTTCCCTGTTTTTTATGCAGCTTTATTGTTTTTACTTCTTCATGGTGTAAATTTTTACAAATGAATTTTTCTTCTTTCATGTTAATCAGTCCAATAAGAACTTTTGCTATTTTATATTCAGATGTAGCGATCATTCTCTGCAAGTTGTATATGGTCTGTCTTATTTGCGTTGGCTAGTAGCCGTGACGTGCTCATTATGTTTTTTTTTCATTGTATTTTATTTTTAACTGAAAAATGGCTGAAACGATGAAGCAGACCAACTGTAACTCAGGTCATTTTATATGCGACGTTTACGTTCGGTTTTCATCTATCGTAAGTCCTAGGTATTTCATTTGTTCAACTTTCTGAAGTGTTTTATTTAATATTTTCATCAGTGAATGAGTATTAGTTTAATTTTTTGTTTAAAGATAATGTGTTCGATTTTATCCATATTCAATGTCAATTAGTTTTATATGATCCAGTGGCATTATTTGTCTGAATCAGTTTCAAAGTATCTTTTGTTCTGCGTCTGCTTCATTTTTACCTGAATGAATCAATATCGTATCGTCAGCGTACATTACAACTTTCCCGTCAATTCCTACGGCAACCAAGTTACTTGTATAGAACAAGAATAGAATAGGTCCTAGTATTGACCTCTGCTGTACGCGAATACTAATCTGTGCTATTTTACTGTTCACGTTTCCAATTTCAGTCCTTTGAAGACTTCTAATCAGCTACGTACGTTTAAGTTTTCTAGGCTTACCAACAATTCTCATTTTTACTTATCAATATACCAGGCACCACTGTACCAAACGCCTTTTTTAGATCAATAAAAACGGCTGGAACGTAACTATCTTGGTCCAGTTGTGTATTGATATGTCTCATGACGTCTACAATCGCGTCTGTTGTCTTTTTGCTCTGCCTTTTCTGAATACCAATTTGGTTTCTATATAAAACCACTATTCTGTATTAAGTATTCTATAATTCGCGAAGATAATAATATTTTTTCTATAATTTTACTCAATGAGTTTAACATTGTTATTGGTAGGAAATTGTTCGGGTCAGTTTTCAGCCCCCGTTTATTACCTTGGCGTTATTTAGATACTTCGGAAAATTTCCACTCTTGAAGCTTATATTTACTTAAGTAACCAGAATGTCTGCGATACTATCTTTGGCTTTTAAAATTGAAATCATTACAAATTATTCTGTTACTTAACATATATTACATATCCAATAATTATATATTTTTGCTTTTATTTTAAAAACATTATAAACTCTTCACTTCTATTCATATAAATATGATTTTAGCAAAACAAATAGATAAATACTAAGAATAATAACAAGAAACTACTTTGAAAAGTGACTTCTTAATAAACCGATGTTATTGATGGTTAAAGCGGAACGCTTCCATTTCTTCTTATCATTTTCGAATTTCAATGTTCCTGTCTTCGATTTGATAAAATCGATTTTTTCAATAGACTGATTTCTTGCAAAAATCGCTTTTATATCAAACGTTACAATTTATACAAATTTGATTGTGGCGGCAAAAATAACAGCTAAAACAATATTTCCAATTCAACCTTCCAGCACTATCCGACGACTTCCGAATCAATTTTGTTGCATGCTTTTCAATCCGTCAGAATTTGTTGCCGATACTTTTCGAACTGCCAAACTTTGTTGCTTGATTCAGAAGAGATTCGAAAGATCTGTCAGATCGTTCGGACGCTGTTGATTTTGCGCTCTTTTTTGAGATTCAGATTTGTAGTGTGTTCCGGTCATATTTGTATCGAAAAAAGTGTGAATCACAATTCAGTGCTATAAGACACTCGATTAAAACCATTTTGTAAAGAGACCCTTGCAGTGCGACAGTCGGGTTGAACCCTGTCGCTCTGCCCAAGCCACGAGTCGCCATTTTCAAGGCAAAAAATCAAAAGAAAACGGCCCAGCGAACTCGGCTGAAGCCGCCCCAAATTAGCACCAACACTGGCCATCGGAATCAAGGGATCGATGGTAAAACTAATGCCCTGTTAACGTTTGCCATGAAGGACTTCATCACCACCGAGCTAGGGGCCTTCAAGAAAACCAGGAAATCATCCCCGACACCTTCACCCGCTGCTTTAACGCCGAAGAGACACGCACCGGAGGCATCGATGGACATTTTGCAAGACGTGCCCAGCAACACCAACACCGGCGACATCGACATTGATGCCGCAATAAAGGAAGACATCAACAAATTCCACCTAGCTACCGGAAGATTGGTAGCAAAAGGTAAAAAATCCTCCCTCAACTCTCCAAATAACACCACGCCTAATAATAATAGGCTCGATATACTAACCCCCACAAACGCCCCTCGCCAAGAGCTACCCAACCCTTCAGCCGTTATCAGTGCTAAATGGATGCCACCCATATTCATCAACAAGGTTACCCCCCCCCCCAACTTTAGCAGCCATCATGAAAAAGCTCCCGTCAACACGCTATCGTGTAAAATCCTTCTCGGATGTCTATCACAAGCTCGTGGTAGACAACATCGAGGCTCATGACTTCATCATGAACCTCATGAAAGATAAGCAATTCGGAGGGCACTCCTTCACCCCATCCCAACGCCGCAAGCCAGTCGTTATATTGAAAGGATTAAGCTCTTCATTCACAGTGAATGAAATCACTGAGGACATTCGAAAAAATGTTGCTGATTTGCAGCAGCTTACTATAACCGAGCTAACGACAGTCTGGTCAAGACGCAATAACGTCAGACTGAATCTGTTTAAGATCACTCTCGATTCCGAGGAAGATCTTAAAAAAGCCATTAAAATAAGATACGTGCTGCACCACAAAATCTCGTGGGAGAAACCAAGAAAAGGAGACGTAACGCAATGTTACAGATGCCAGCGTTTCGGCCACGTAGCATCAAATTGTGGCTATTCTCCACGTTGTGTGGCCTGCGGCAGAGATCACCAAGGCGCTGCTTGTCCGCGCAAAACCTTAAACAATCCCTCCGAAGAGCTCATCCCAGCAGACGAATCGATCCCGCCAGCATTCTGCGTAGTGTGCTCATCTCCAGGTCACCCCGCAAACTTCTCAGGCTGCCCTGAACGGGAGAAACTCAAGGAAAAGCTAGCGGAACGTAGACTCGCGAAGACTGGCCATTATCCCCCTGCCCAACCGACTACATCATACAAAGCCCAGCAGAACTTGTCTCAATCCAAATTCGCACAAATACCTCTTAATAATTCATCCTATGCAGAGATTCTCAAAGGAGCCCAACAAACTCGCCCGAATATCGGACTAGCATCCCCCTTCCCCTCATCTAACAGTAATCCCTTGGAAAATATAGCCCAAGAAACCCTCCATCACTTTGGAATGTCCCCAGTCGCTCTGCTAAGAAAAGCGAGAGAATTCTGGGCATCATACTGCCTCCTCCCAACAGAAGATAGAGCAGAAGCTCTATTTAATTTCTATCTAAATGTCGCAGCCCAGAACTAATTTTCGAATCATTGCAGCCAACATAAACTCCCTTCAAAGACACGACAAGCGTATAGCCTTGCACCAAATGCTCATTAAACATTCTCCTGACATCGTTTTACTCAACGAAACCCTTTTGAATAAAAAGCACAAACCCTATTTCCCCAATTACAATATTTTCCGCAACGACTTCGGTAAAGGAACTGCAATCTTAGTCCGTACAACTCAAACGGCTTACTCTATCGAATGCAACATCGAGTACCTATCCTGCACACTAGTCTCCCTGCACTGTAGGGGAAGCCAAGGTCTAGGTCGCAAAATGCTGATAGGATCGCTCTACGTTCCTTGCGACCTTGGTCCTCCGCTCTCTGTTAGCCTAAACAATATACTACGTTCGATGGACGACTTCGACGAGGTACTGCTCGGAGGCGACTTGAACGCTAGGCACACTTACTGGGGCGATCGATGTCTTAACATCAATGGGGCCACATTGTTTAACTGGCTAGTATCCGGCAATCAAACCTCTTTCGCCATCCTCAACGCTGGAGTTCCTACCTTCCCCAGAGGTAGCTCCTACATTGATAACTTCATCGTCTCCGCAGCTCTCCTCAACATACGCGCGGATAATCATAAATGCACAAGCATAGCAGCTCCTTCGGATCACCACGCGCTTCTACTAGACCTTCCTCTCCGCGAACGAGAACCAATCATCCCACCGCAATACCTCATACGATCATACAAAAATGTCAACTGGGACTCCTTTACAAATGAACTTTCGGAAGATCTCGAACAAAAGATCCCCGACGATCGCATCCTCGCCAACGAGGAAATAGAGAATGCTGCCGAGGTCTTATCCTCATCAATTACGCACCTCTTGGACATATATGCTCCTACCCATCAGCCCAAATTTAACAAATATGGGGAAGTCTCCGAATTCACACTCAGCTTATTCCGCACTAAAGCCAAATGGCAGCAAAAGTTGAAGAGGGCATTCCACAGAAATCTGAATAGAATTAATCCAGAATACACCCAAATCCAAGCCGACATTAACCGTCTGAACTCCCTAATCAGAGAAAACCTCAACGCGGACCTGAACTCTGGCTTCAAAAAACGACTGGAAGCGATGAAGCCCTCCCCTCATGTTTTCAAAGAAATTAATAATCTCACTGGACGACTCACGTCTCCATATAATGTTAACAAAGAACCGATAAGATCCGAAGGCCAAATATTTTCAACGACGGAACAAAAATTAGATATCTGCTCAGCCTTTTACAAGAACCTGTACCGAGAAAGACACTCTTTGAACTCGAACTTGAACACTGATGTCGAGAGAAAAGTTGACAGCTTCCTTCGTGGCCATTTCGGCTCATATCTATGCGTCTTTACAAGAACGAATCGCTCTTCCACTATCCCGATTTCAACTTTTAGAAAATTCTTCACTCACCCCGATGAGGTAACTTCAATCCTTCGTTCCTTCAACAACAAAAAATCTTCAGGGCCAGACGGGATCCCCAACTGTGTCCTGAGAAAATGTGCCTGGGCCCTTTCTAAACCACTGACCATAGTACTCAACAACTGTGTTAATAATGGTTACTTCCCTAAACTCTGGAAGAAAGCTGTGCTTATCCCAATTCCAAAAAAACGTTCGGATGGCCAGCTAGTCTCGCTTAGACCTATCTCCATGCTTTCTAATCTGGGTAAAATTATCGAAAAAGTTATGCTCAGTTCATTTTCTGAATTTGCATCCCCCTTAATTCAAAAGGAACAATTCGGGTTTAAGCCTAAAACCTCTACAGAACAAGCAGTTCTCTCTCTTCACGATTTTGTCTTTACTGGCCTCCGGAAAAAGGAGTCGACAGTAGCATGCACTATCGACCTAGAAAAAGCTTTCGACTCTGTCTGGACTAAAGGTCTGATTTATAAGCTACTTGTCAGTCAATGCCCTCTCCCTCTTTCTCGTTTAATCACTAGTTTCCTCGAGGACAGATGGTTGTCCATCAAAATCAACAACCGCGACTCAGCTCCGGTTCAAGTCAATTCAGGTGTCCCCCAAGGCTCCATTATGGGTCCCTCACTCTTTAATTTTTATCTGCATGACCTTCGCACCAATAGCAATTCCTTAAATATTCCAAATGTAGTCACAGACCCCTGCTCCACTCGGAGTTTGATGTACGCAGACGATATAATCGTCATCGCAAGGCACCCTCAGCCATCGGAAGCACTCAAGAAAATTGAGACCCACATTCGCATGCTGAATAATTATATGAACGACTGGTCCCTCGCAATCAATGCGAATAAATGCGAACTGATCTGCTTCCGCAACGCCTATGGAAAAGGCCACAAAGACGCACCTTCGCAAAGCAAACAATTGTCGCTTTCAATAGTTACAAATGTATAGACTTCACTGTCTATATCTTTATTAAAACACGTTTTTGAACACAATTATTTTTATTTTCAGTGAACCATTTGGTTCGAAGATTTTTCACGAACTGGTTCTTAAAACCTATTTTATCTTATTTATATACTATCTTATTTCTAAACATGTGGTAGCCACCTTTCTTAACTAATTTTTACATAGGTAGCGTCTTGCCTTAACGTAATATACATTTCACAAGTTCGTATCTAAATTCTTAATCTATATTTACATAGATCCTGTGAAATGCCGACACTGCCACAAGGTAATAAAATTGGAACGCGGAATGCGGAATGCCGACAACGTCATAAAACTAGTGAGAAAAAAGGATACGTATGGTAGGCATTACGTAACTCAATTAATAATCATGATGTTCCTCTGAAAGAATCCATCAATTATCTCGGAGTTTTATTTCACCACAGACTTAAATTCAACCGACATGCTCAAAAAATGCTACAAAAAGCAAATAGTGCCTCAGCCGTACTCGCACCTTTGCTCTCCAAAAGAGCTCTAGACCCCAGAACTAAGCTCCTCATGTATAAGGCACTCATCAGGCCCATCATTACGTACTGTTTTCCCGTTTGGGTAACCATATCTCCCTCCGCTGCAGAAGATTTAGAAATTTTCGAACGAAAAATTCTTAGAAAATGTCTTTCAAGACACCGAAGGCCCAATAAGAAGTTCTACAGAAACCGTATTCTCTATGAAGAAAGTAAAATTGTTCCTCTACTCCGCTACATGGTCGAACAAGGAAAACAACGGCTGAATAAATGGTCCATCCACTCGGAGCCCATAGTAAATGAACTCTTCCATCGCAACCTCACATTAACCGACGCCTCCCAATACCTATCCCCAATCCAGCTTCTATGTTCAGAGAACTCTCCCTTTCGCTCCTCTGGCTATCCGCACTCCCAAAAGCACCCGTTCTATTTATATTCAGATCCACATACTGAACGAGGATAATCAACCAGCAGATGAAGAAGAAATTCAAACAATTCATGTCGCTGTCAAACTATTCAAATTTATAAGTAGACTTTAAGATCCTATTTCTAAGTATATGTTAGCCTTAAGTGACTATTTTAAGGTCCAAGCGATATTTATTTGACAGTAATGTGTACCATAAAGTCTTTAGAAAGCAAGTTTTCTCTCGAATGTACAATAACCTATCCCGTACACCGAAGGCCATGGAAGTCCATTTAGAGACTCTGGCCACACCTACAACTCTTGATGGTCGCATTTAGTCGCCCTCGAGTCGTCTCCACATCCTTTGAGGGCCGCATTTAGTCGTCTCTTACACCCTTTGTACCTTCTCTTTCCCATCCTTCCAAAATCCAACATCTAAATATCATGTACACTAAAATAAATTGTAAATAGATCTTTGTTAGGTTAAGTTTGTTTTTGTTAAGTTAAGGAATCAATGTAAAAGCCATATGAGCCAATGGCACAATCAATCTAAAATTCATTTAATCCCTAAGAATTGGCCACGGCCGGATTTAAATTTAAATATGTTGTTTGACAATTATGTCAATGTCAAACTATCTAACTGCATCATACGTCAATGTCAATTATTTCATGTACGTCAAAAGTCTCAATAAATTTATCTAAAAAAAAAATCTGTTGCTTGATTCGCAAGTGTCAATAATTTCTGACAGCATATATTTACTGTCAAATTAAGGTAGCGTCTAGCGTTTTGTCAGCGGAAAGCGTTCGTGGTTTCCAATTGCCGAAGTTTTTTGTCGTCAATTCAGATACTCGTATATTCGCCCCAACGCTGCCAACAATGGATACGTAAGTGAATCTACGAACTCGTGGGAGAAAGTCTCCATCAGGTTCTCCGGGGATTTTTCACTCTTTGGTCCTTTTTCCCAGGCTGTTGGACGAAGTCGAATGCTTGGACGCAATCCTAATGGACGACGTGAAAATCACGCGGAATGCGGACACGTAAGTCCTACCGATTGTACTGAAATGATCAGTTAGTAGGTGGTATGTTTTGTTTTCCAGGGGATTCCCAGAAATGATTGAAACCACCATCTTTCCTACCGTTGGCGACGATTCCGAGCAACAGTACATTTGCGTCACACTCCAGGTGATCCCGTCGCCGGACTATCCTTTCGCTAGTCCGATTTTCAAATTGCATCGGCCACGCGGTCTCGACGACGTCCGTCTGGCCCAGATCAAGGACGCCTGCACGCAGAAGTTGACGGAGTCTGTGGGCAACCCGGTGGTGTTTGATCTGATTGAGGTGATCCGCGAACACCTCACCGGAAGCAACTTGCCCAGTGGACAGTGCGTAGTGTGCTTGTATGGGTTCCAAGAAGGAGACGAGTTCACGAAGACCGAATGCTACCATTACCTGCACTCGTACTGCTTGGGTCGCCACTTGGTGGCGTCTCGCAGGAATTATAACGAGGAGCAGGATAAGCTGCCCGCTTGGCAGCGCAAGCTGGCAAAGCCGTTTGAGGTGAGTGCGACGCAATGAGAACATGCCGTATCCGCAAAACCATTTGCCAGGTGGAAAATCAATAGTGAAGGACACACGTTGCACGGAAAATAGGTCAATGTTCAGGGCGCGGTTGGAGTGGCAGCGTCGTGATTGTTGGCCGACTAGCGAAAATTGCGAGATGACCGCACACTTAAACCAGTCTGAGTTTGCAATGAACATTAAACTCACGACACATATAAAAGTATATTTAAAAATTAATATGTCCCTCATATGTTTCACAGCCGGTGTGTCCTGTATGCCGCGAACCTATCCAAGACGACTACGATTCCTTGCGAACAGCCATGCCGCCGACAGAACTAGAAACGGCGCCGGAGTTCCACCTGACTGACCAGCTCAAAGACTTGCAGGACAGAATGGCAAACTTATACCTCCACCAGAAGCGACTTGGAGGCATCATAGAAGTGGGCGCTGACGAAAGCAATGTGATATCCATTGAGCCGGAGGTGCATTCAAACGAAAGACGCAAAACTTCAGAAGACGCCGTCGACAGTACAAGTGCTAGTGAACATACAGCCGAAGCACAAATAGTCACCCCAGCCGTAAGAGTGAGTATCAACGGTTTTTCGAGGCGATACACATGAGAATGATGTCCGCTTTCAATTGTAGCAGCAGCCAAACGTACAAACTCCACGCCAACAACGTAGCGGTGGCAGTCGAAATACGAGTCACTCGTCTGTAGAAGCCAATACTCAACGTAGTGAGTCGAGTAACAATACTTACTCGCATCACAATCGTAGACACTACAACCGCGGAAGGAGGCATCACAATTATGGACACCGTCACCAATCACAACAGGCGCAGCAGCAAGGACATGCCAATGAGAACACCTCGTGCAGTAGCAGCTCTAGATGACAATGGTGTATGAATTCCAGTGGCATTTTCGCAACTAACATACTCACTATTTGCTTATGATTTTTATGAAGTTCTTGTCCTGGTTTTTGTCATCTGAACGTTTATCTTAAGCTTAGAAAATCGTGTGCGGCTTACAGAAGTCGTCATTCATTGTTGCAAACGATGCTCGTTTCGGTAGTCAATTCCTGTGGGTAGGGAAAATTGCAATTGATTCATTAACAGGAAAACAGCAAAATATACAGAGGGCAGTCAGCGAAATAGCTCTTGAATACTCGTTTTTAAAATGCTCAAATAATGCACAGGATTCGTAAATCATTTGAATTTTTAAACACAAAGTACAATATGGTTGCAGGCCTTCTTCGCCATTTTATAGTCAAGCCATCCGACTTTGCTGCAATCTGCGAAGTCTACCTTTGAAGCTTTCTTACGAAGTTGCCTATCAGAAACTTTCTAATGAACTCAGAACCACTTTTATATTCATTTTCCTTGTACACGGAAATCTTCTTTAACTTTAAAAATATTGCAACCATGAAATAGACGCTTCTTCTTGAAACCAAGATCGAACGAAACACAACCCGAGTGCAATTTAAAATCGTCACAGCCATGACAAAATCAATTAACGTGAGTTTACCTTACCGCCAACGGAAGGTACATCTTGCCAGGACATACTCAACAAAAAAGTGATTTCGTAGTAAAATATTTACGGACGAGGCATAACATGACTATTAATGTTTTAGGATAAGCGAACATACTTTTATGCATTCCTAGTCGGCTTTTTTGTTTATCATTTATTTTTAAGTAAGAAACTACACTTTATTTGTATTTTTTGACTGTTTAGTTTAGTTTATTTATTAGAAACTAACATGAATTGTAACAATTGTATTTCATTATAAAATATATTTAAGCGATTATCTGTACATTAAAACTGATTTAATAAAAAAATGTCGTGAAATTATCTAGGATACTTTGAAAATCGTTTTATTTTCTGTAGAAACTCCAATGGCGATGAAAATATACAGTACCTTCTATTTATATTGGAACGACATATGTATCCTTTATGTTTTATAAACTACTACTAATGAGTTCATTACTACTTTCTAAGAAAATATTTTGTTCTTTTAGTTTTGCTCTATTTACATTAGTATTTGTGACCTTGAATGCCACTTGCACTTTAAAATCAAACATGAGCATGTAATTAGTCAATAACCGTCCGTCTTAATTAGTTTTTAGATTTTTTTAAAACTATTCAAAAAGATGTGCCTTGATTTAGACATTTGCATTCACATACAATCTTGGTGAAACAACATCAATTCCAGTTATTTTAAAAGATCATTGTGAGAATAGGGTAACAGCAATCCGGAAGAAAATGGATATTTTCACAAGGGGGTAGTATTGGGAGAATAGGGTAAAAATAGTAGAGTAGAAAAAGGATATTATCAAAAGGGGGAGTTTTAGGAGAGTAGGTTAAAGAGGTGGAGTAGAAACTGGATATTATCACAAGCGGGGGGAGTATTGGGAGAATAGGGCGGTAAAAATGGTGGAGTAGAAACTGGATATTATCACAAGGGGGGGTATTGGAGAATAGGGTAAAAATGCTGGAGTGGAAAAGGGATATTCTCACAAGGGGGGGGGGTATTGGGAGAATAGGCTAAAAATGCTGCAGTGGAAAAGGGATATTCTCACAAGGGGCGGGGGGGATTGGGAGAATAGGGTAAAAATGCTTTAGTGGAAAAGGGATATTCTCACAAGGGGGAGGGGGTATTGGGAGAATAGGGTAGAAATGCTGGAGTGGAAAAGGGATATTCTCACAAGGGGCGGGGGGTATTGGGAGAATAGGGTAAAAATGCTGGAGTGGAAAAGGGATATTCTCACAAAGTGGGTTAATTGGGAAAATAGGGTAAAAATGCTGCAGTGGAAAAGGGATATTCTCACAAGGGGGGTATTGGGAGAATAGGGTAAAAATGCTGGAGTGGAAAAGGGATATTCTCACAAGGGGGGTATTGGGAGAATAGGGTAAAAACGCTGGAGTGGAAAAGGGATATTCTCACAAGGGGTGTATTGGGAGAATAGGGTAAAAATGCTGGAGTGGAAAAGGGATATTCTCACAAGGGGGGGTATTGGAAGAATAGGGTAAAAATGCTGGAGTGGAAAAGGGATATTCTCACAAAGTGGGTTAATTGGGAGAATAGGGTAAAAATGCTGGAGTGGAAAAGGGATATTCTCACAAGGGGGGGGGGGGGGTATTGGGAGTATTGGGAGAATAGGGTAAAAATGCTGGAGTGGAAAAGGGATATTCTCACAAGGGGGGTATTGGGAAAATAGGGTAAAAATGCTGGAGTGGAAAAGGGATATTCTCACGTGGGGAGGTATTGGGAGAATAGGGTAAAAATGCTTGAGAGGAAAAGGGATATTCTCACAAGGGGGGGTATTGGGAGAATAGGGTAAAAATGCTGGAGTGGAAAAGGGATATTCTCACAAGGGGGGGTATTGGGAGAATAGGGTAGGAGTGGAAAAGGGATATTCTCACAAGAGGGGTATTGGGAGAATAGGGTAAAAATGCTGGAATGGACAAGGGATATTCTCACAATGGGGGGTATTGGGAGAATAGGGTAAAAATGCTGGAGTGGAAAAGGGATATTCTCACGAGGGGGGTATTGAGAGAATAGGGTAAAAATGCTTTAGTGGAAAAGGGATATTCTCCCAAGGGAGGGGGGTATTGGGAGAATAGGGTAAAAATGCTTTAGCGGATAAGGGATATTCTCACAAGGGGGGGTATTGGGAGAAAAAGGGTAGAAATGCTTTATTGGAAAAAAGAGATTCTCACAAGGGGGGGGTATTGGGAGAATAGGGTAAAAATGCTTTACTGGAAATGGGATATTCTCACAAGGGGGTATTGGGGGAATAGGGTAAAAATGCTTTATTGGAAAAGGGATATTCTCACAAGGGGGGGGTATTGGGAGAATAGGGTAAAAATGCTGGAGGCGAAAAGGGATATTCTCACAAGGGGGGGTATTGGTAGAATAGGGTAAAAATGCTTGAGAGGAAAAGGGACATTCTCACAAGGGGGGTATTGGGAGAATAGGGTAAAAATGCTTTAGTGGAAAAGGGATATCCTCACAAGTTGGGGTATTGGGAAAATAGGGTAAAAATGCTTTATTGGAAAAGGGATATTCTCACAAGGGGGGGTATTGGGAGGATAGGGTAAAAATGCTTTAGAGGAAAAGGGATATTCTCACAAAGTGGGTTAATTGGGAAAATAGGGTAAAAATGCTGCAGTGGAAAAGGGATATTCTCACAAGGGGGGTATTGGGAGAATGGGGTAAAAATGCTGGAGTGGAAAAGGGATATTCTCACAAGGGGGGTATTGGGAGAATAGGGTAAAAACGCTGGAGTGGAAAAGGGATATTCTCACAAGGGGTGTATTGGGAGAATAGGGTAAAAATGCTGGAGTGGAAAAGGGATATTCTCACAAGGGGTGGTATTGGGAGAATAGGGTAAAAATGCTGGAGTGGAAAAGGGATATTCTCACAAGGAGGGGTATTGGGAGAATAGGGTAAAATTGATTTAGTGGAAAAGGGATATTCTCACAAGGCGGGGGGGGATATTAGGAGAATGGGGTAAAAATGCTGGAGTGGAAAAGGGATATTCTCACAAGGGGGCTATTGGGAGAATAGGGTAAAAATGCTGCAGTGGAAAAGGGATATTATCACAAGGAGGGAGTAATGGGGAGAATAGGGGAAAAATGTTGCAGTTGAAAAGGGATATTCTCACAAGGGTGGGTATTGGGAGAATAGGGTAAAAATGCTGCAGTGAAAAAAGGGATATTCTCACAAGGGGGTATTGGGAGAATAGGGTAAAAATGCTGGAGTGGAAAAGGGTATATTCTCACAAGGGGTGGTATTGGGAGAATAGGGTAAAAATGCTGGAGTGGAAAAGGGATATTCTGACAAGGGGGGAGTATTGGGAGAAAATGCTTTAGTGGAAAAGGGATATTCTAACAAGGGGAGAGTATTGGGAGAAAATGCTTTAGTGGAAAAGGCATATTCTCACAAGGGGGTATTGGGAGAATAGGGTGAAAATGCTGGAGTGGAAAAGGGATATTCTCACAAGGGGGGAGTATTGGGAGAAAATGGTGGAGTGGAAAAGGGATATTCTCACAAGGGGGGAGTATTGGGAGAATAGGGGAAAAATGTTGCAGTTGAAAAGGGATATTCTCACAAGGGGGAGTATTGGGAGAAAATAGTGGAGAGGAAAAGGGATTTTCGCATAAGGGGGGATGTTGGGAGAATAGGGTAAACATGCTCTAGTGGAAAAGAGATATTCTCACATGGGGGTATTTGGAGAATAGGGTAAAAATGCTGGTGTGGAAAAGGGATATTCTCACAGGGGGGGGGGGGGGGTATTGGGTGAAAAGGGTAAAAATGCTGGAGTGGAAAAGGGATATTCTCACAAGGGGGAGTATTAGGAGAATAGGGTAAAAATGCTGCAGAGGAAAAGGGATATTCTCACAAGGGGAGGGGTATAGGGATAATAGGGTAAAAATGCTGCAGTGGAAAAGGGATATTCTCACAAGGGGGGTATTGGGAGAATAGGGTAAAAATGCTGGAGTGGAATAGGGATATTCTCACAAGGGGGGGGGGTATTGGGAGAATAGGGTAAAAATGTTGCAGTGGAAAAGGGATATTCTCACAAGGGGGGGTATTGGGAGAATAGGGTAAAAATGCTGGAGTGGAAGTGGGTTATTCTCACAATGGGGGGGGGGGGGTATTGGGAGAATAGGGTAAAAATGCTGGAGTTGAAAAGGGATATTCTCACATGGGGGGTATTGGGAGAATAGGGTAAAATTGTTTTAGTCGAAAAGGGATATTCTCACAAGGGGGTATTGGGAGAATAGGGTAAAAATGCTGGAGTGAAAAAGGGGAATTCTCACAAGGAGGGGGGGGGATTGGAAGAATAGGGTGAAAATGTTGCAGTGGAAAAGGGATATTCTGACAAGGGGGGTATTGGGAGAATAGGGTAAAAATGCTTTAGTGGAAAAGTGATATTCTCACAAGGGGGGGTATTGGGAGAATAGGGTAAAAATGCTTTATTGGAAAAGGGATATTCTCACAAGGGGGGGATTGGGAGAATAGGGTAAAAATGTTGCAGTGGAAAAGTGATATTCTCACAAGGGGGGGGGGGTATTGGGAGAATAGGGTAAAAATGCTTTATTGGAAAAGGGATATTCTCAGAAGGGGGGTATTGGGAGAATAGGGTAAAAATGCTTTAGTGGAAAAGGGATATTCTCACAAGGGGGGAAGGGTATTGGGAGAATAGGGTAAAAATGTTGCAGTGGAAAAGGGATATTCTCACAAGGGGGTATTGAGAGAATAGGGTAAAAATGCTGGAGTGGGAAAGGGATATTCTCACAATGGGGGGTATTGGGAGAATAGGGTAAACATGCTGGAGTGGGAAAGGGATATTTTCACAAGGGGGGGTATTGGGAGAATAGGGTAAAAATGCTGGAGTGGAAAAGGGATATTCTCACAAGGGGGGGTATTGGGAGAAAAGGGTAAAAATGCTGGAGTGGAAAAGGGATATTCTCACAAGGGGGGGAGGGTATGGGGAGAATAGGGTAAAAATGTTGCAGTGGAAAAGGGATATTGTCACAAGGGGGGTATTGGGAGAATAGGGTAAAAATGCTTTAGTGGAAAAGTGATATTCTCACAAGGGGGGGTATTGGGAGAATAGGGTAAAAATGCTTTATTGGAAAAGGGATATTCTCACAAGGGGGGGTATAGGGAGAATAGGGTAAAAATGCTTTAGTGGAAAAGGGATATTCTCACAAGGGGGAGAGGGAATTGGGAGAATAGGGTAAAAATGTTGCAGTGGAAAAGGGATATTCTCACAAGGGGGGTATTGGGAGAATAGGGTAAAAATGCTGGAGTGGAATAGGGATATTCTCACAAGGGGGGTATTGGGATAATAGGGTAAAAATGCTGGAGTGGAAAAGGGATATTCTCAGAAGGAGGGGGGGATTGGAAGAATAGGGTGAAAATGTTGCAGTGGAAAAGGGATATTCTCACAAGGGGGGTATTGGGAGAATAGGGTAAAAATGCTTTAGTGGAAAAGTGATATTCTCACAAGGGGGGTATTGGGAGAATAGGGTAAAAATGTTTTATTGGAAAAGGGATATTCTCACAAGGGGGGGTATAGGGAGAATAGGGTAAAAATGCTTTAGTGGAAAAGGGATATTCTCACAAGGGGGGGAGGGAATTGGGAGAATAGGGTAAAAATGTTGCAGTGGAAAAGGGTTATTCTCACAAGGGGGGTATTGGGAGAATAGGGTAAAAATGCTGGAGTGGGAAAGGGATATTTTCACAAGGGGGGGTATTGGGAGAATAGGGTAAAAATGCTTTATTGGAAAAGGGATATTCTCACAAGGGGGGGATTGGGAGAATAGGGTAAAAATGTTGCAGTGGAAAAGTGATATTCTCACAAGGGGGGGGGTATTGGGAGAATAGGGTAAAAATGCTTTATTGGAAAAGGGATATTCTCAGAAGGGGGGTATTGGGAGAATAGGGTAAAAATGCTTTAGTGGAAAAGTGATATTCTCACAAGGGGTGGTATTGGGAGAATAGGGTAAAAATGCTTTATTGGAAAAGGGATATTCTCAGAAGGGGGGTATTGGGAGAATAGGGTAAAAATGCTTTAGTGGAAAAGGGATATTCTCACAAGGGGGGAAGGGTATTGGGAGAATAGGGTAAAAATGTTGCAGTGGAAAAGGGTTATTCTCACAAGGGGGGTATTGGGAGAATAGGGTAAAAATGCTGGAGTGGGAAAGGGATATTTTCACAAGGGGGGGTATTGGGAGAATAGGGTAAAAATGCTTTATTGGAAAAGGGATATTCTCACAAGGGGGGGATTGGGAGAATAGGGTAAAAATGTTGCAGTGGAAAAGTGATATTCTCACAAGGGGGGGGGGGTATTGGGAGAACAGGGTAAAAATGCTTTATTGGAAAAGGGATATTCTCAGAAGGGGGGTATTGGGAGAATAGGGTAAAAATGCTTTAGTGGAAAAGGGATATTCTCACAAGGGGGGAAGGGTATTGGGAGAATAGGGTAAAAATGTTGCAGTGGAAAAGGGATATTCTCACAAGGGGGGTATTGAGAGAATAGGGTAAAAATGTTTTATTGGAAAAGGGATATTCTCACAAGGGGGGGTATAGGGAGAATAGGGTAAAAATGCTTTAGTGGAAAAGGGATATTCTCACAAGGGGGGGAGGGAATTGGGAGAATAGGGTAAAAATGTTGCAGTGGAAAAGGGTTATTCTCACAAGGGGGGTATTGGGAGAATAGGGTAAAAATGCTGGAGTGGGAAAGGGATATTTTCACAAGGGGGGGTATTGGGAGAATAGGGTAAAAATGCTGGAGTGGAAAAGGGATATTCTCACAAGGGGGGGTATTGGGAGAAAAGGGTAAAAATGCTGGAGTGGAAAAGGGATATTCTCACAAGGGGGGAGGGTATGGGGAGAATAGGGTAAAAATGTTGCAGTGGAAAAGGGATATTCTCACAAGGGGGGTATTGGGAGAATAGGGTAAAAATGCTGGAGTGGGAAAGGGATATTCTCACAAGGGGGGGTATTGGGAGAATAGGGTAAAAATGCTGGAGTGGAAAAGGGATATTCTCACAAGGGGGGGTATTGGGAGAAAAGGGTAAAAATGCTGGAGTGGAAAAGGGATATTCTCACAAGGGGGGAGGGTATAGGGAGAATAGGGTAAAAATGCTTTAGTGGAAAAGGGATATTCTCACAAGGGGGGGATTGGGAGAATAGGGTAAAAATGTTGCAGTGGAAAAGTTATATTCTCACAAGGGGGGGGGGTATTGGGAGAATAGGGTAAAAATGCTTTATTGGAAAAGGGATATTCTCAGAAGGGGGGGTATTGGGAGAATAGGGTAAAAATGCTTTAGTGGAAAAGGGATATTCTCACAAGGGGGGAAGGGTATTGGGAGAGTAGGGAAAAATGCTTTAGTGGAAAAGGGATATTCTCCCAAGGGGGGGGGGTATTGCGAGAATAGGGTAAAAATGCTTTAGTGGATAAGGGATATTCTCACAAGGGGGGGTATTGGGAGAAAAAGGGTAGAAATGCTTTATTGGAAAAAAGAGATTCTCACAAGGGGGGGGGGTATTGGGAGAATAGGGTAAAAATGCTTTACTGGAAATGGGATATTCTCACAAGGGGGTATTGGGAGAATAGGGTAAAAATGCTGGAGGCGAAAAGGGTTATTCTCACAAGGGGGGGGGTATTGGGAGAATAGGGTAAAAATGCTTTAGAGAAGAAGGGACATTCTCACAAGGGGGGGGGGTATTGGGAGAATAGGGTAAAAATGCTTTAGTGGAAAAGGGATATTCTCACAAGGGGGGGTATTGGGAGAATAGGGTGTAAATGCTGGAGTGGAAAAGGGAAATTCTCACAAGGGGCGGGGGGTATTGGGAGAATAGGGTAAAAATGCTGGAGTGGAAAAGGGATATTCTCACAAGGGGGGGTATTGGGAGAATAGGGTAAAAATGCTTTAGTGAAAATGGGATATTCTCACAAGGGGGGTATTGGGAGAATAGGGTAAAAATGCTTTAGTGGAAAAGGGATATTCTCACAAGTTGCGGTATTGGGAGAATAGGGTGAAAATGCTATTTTGGAAAAGGGATATTCTCTCAAGGGGGGTATTGGGAGAATAGGGTAAAAATGCTGGAGTGGAAAAGGGATATTCTCACACGGGGGGTATTGGGAGATTAGGGTAGGAGTGGAAAAGGGATATTCTCACAAGAGGGGTATTGGGAGAATAGGGTAAAAATGCTGGAGTGGAAAAAGATATTCTCACAAGGGGGGGTATTGGGAGAATAGGGTAAAAATGCTTTAGTGGAAATGGGATATTCTCACAAGAGGGGTATTGGGAGAATAGGGTAAAAATGCTGGAGTGGAAAAAGGATATTCTCACAAGGGAGGGTATTGGGAAAATAGGGTAGGAGTGGAAAAGGGATATTCTCGCAAGAGGGGTATTGGGAGAATAGGGTAAAAATGCTGGGATGGAAAAGGGATATTCTCACAATGGGGGGTATTGGGAGAATAGGGTAAAAATGCTTGAGTGGAAAAGGGATATTCTCACGAGGGGCGTATTGAGAGAATAGGGTAAAAATGCTTTAGAGGAAAAGGGATATTCTCCCAAGGATGGGGGGTATTGGGAGAATAGGGTAAAAACGCCTTAGAGGATAAGGGATATTCTCACAAGGGGGGGTATTGGGAGAATAGGGTAAAAATACTTTTTTTGGAAAAGGGATATTCTCACAAGGGGGGGGGGGATTGGGAGAAAAGGGTAAAAATGCTTTACTGGAAATGGGATATTCTCACAATGGGGTATTGGGGGAAAAGGGTAAAAATGCTTTATTGGAAAAGGGATATTCTCACAAGGGGAGGGGGTATTGGGAGAATAGGGTAAAAATGCTGGAGGCGAAAAGGGATATTCTCACAAGGGTGGGGGGGTATTGGTAGAATAGGGTAAAAATGCTTGGGTGGAAAAGGGACATTCTCACAAGGGGGGTATTGGGAGAATAGGGTAAAAATGCTTTAGTGGAAAAGGAATATTCTCACAAGGGGGGGGGGTATTGGGAGAATAGAGTAAAAATGCTTTATTGGAAAATGGATTTTCGCATAAGGGGGGGTGTTGGGAGAATAGGGTAAAAATGCTTTAGAGGAAAAGAGCTATTCTCACATGGGGGTATTGGGAGAATAGGGTAAAAATGCTTTAGTGAAAATGGGATATTCTCACAAGGGGGGTATTGGGAGAATAGGGTAAAAATGCTTTAGTGGAAAAGGGATATTCTCACAAGTTGGGGTATTGGGAGAATAGGGTAAAAATGCTTTTTTGGAAAAGGGATATTCTCACAAGGGGGGGTATTGGGAGAATAGGGTAAAAATGCTTTAGTGGAAAAGGAATATTCTCACAAGGGGGGGGGGGGTATTGGGAGAATAGAGTAAAAATGCTTTATTGGAAAATGGATTTTCGCATAAGGGGGGGTGTTGGGAGAATAGGGTAAAAATGCTTTAGAGGAAAAGAGATATTCTCACATGGGGGTATTGGGAGAATAGGGTAAAAATGCTTTAGTGAAAATGGGATATTCTCACAAGGGGGGTATTGGGAGAATAGGGTAAAAATGCTTTAGTGGAAAAGGGATATTCTCACAAGGGGGGGTATTGGGAGAAAAGGGTAAAAATGCTGGAGTGGAAAAGGGATATTCTCACAAGGGGGGAGGGTATTGGGAGAATAGGGTAAAAATGTTGCAGTGGAAAAGGGTTATTCTCACAAGGGGGGCATTGGGAGAATAGGGTAAAAATGCTGGAGTGGGAAAGGGATATTTTCACAAGGGGGGGTATTGGGAGAATAGGGTAAAAATGCTTTATTGGAAAAGGGATATTCTCACAAGGGGGGGATTGGGAGAATAGGGTAAAAATGTTGCAGTGGAAAAGTGATATTCTCACAAGGGGGGGGGGTATTGGGAGAATAGGGTAAAAATGCTTTATTGGAAAAGGGATATTCTCAGAAGGGGGGTATTGGGAGAATAGGGTAAAAATGCTTTAGTGGAAAAGGGATATTCTCACAAGGGGGGAGGGTATTGGGAGAATAGGGTAAAAATGTTGCAGTGGAAAAGGGTTATTCTCACAAGGGGGGCATTGGGAGAATAGGGTAAAAATGCTGGAGTGGGAAAGGGATATTTTCACAAGGGGGGGTATTGGGAGAATAGGGTAAAAATGCTTTATTGGAAAAGGGATATTCTCACAAGGGGGGGATTGGGAGAATAGGGTAAAAATGTTGCAGTGGAAAAGTGATATTCTCACAAGGGGGGGGGGGTATTGGGAGAATAGGGTAAAAATGCTTTATTGGAAAAGGGATATTCTCAGAAGGGGGGTATTGGGAGAATAGGGTAAACATGCTCTAGTGGAAAAGAGATATTCTCACAAGGGGGTATTGGGAGAATAGGGTAAAAATGCTGGAGTGGAAAAGGGATATTCTCACAAGGGGGGGGGTATTGGGAGAAAAGGGTAAAAATGCTGGAGTGGAAAAGGGATATTCTCACAAGGGGGAGTATTAGGAGAATAGGGTAAAAATGCTGCAGAGGAAAAGAGATATTCTCACAAGGGGGGGGGGTATTGGGATAATAGGGTAAAAATGCTGCAGTGGAATAGGGATATTCTCACAAGGGGGGTATTGGGAGAATAGGGAAAAAATGCTGGAGTGGAATAGGGATATTCTCACAAGGGGGGGGGTATTGGGAGAATAGGGTAAAAATGTTGCAGTGGAAAAGGGATATTCTCACAAGGTGGTGTATTGGGAGAATAGGGTAAAAATGCTGGAGTGGAAATGGGTTATTCTCACAATGGGGGTTGGGGTATTGGGAGAATAGGGTAAAAATGCTGGAGTTGAAAAGGGATATTCTCACAAGGGGGGTATTGGGAGAATAGGGTAAAATTGCTTTAGTGGAAAACCGATATTCTCACAAGGTGGTATTGGGAGAATAGGGTAAAAATGCTGGATTGAAAAAGGGGAATTCTCACAAGGGGGAGGGGGGGGTATTGGGAGAATAGGGTAAAAATGCTGGAGTGGAAAAGGGATATTCTCACAAGGGGGGTATTGGGAGAATAGGGTAAAAATGCTGGAGTGGAAAAGGGATATTCTCACAAGGGGGGGGTTGGAAGAATAGGGTAAAAATGTTGCAGTGGAAAAGGGATATTCTCACAAGGGGGGTATTGGGAGAATAGGGTAAAAATGCTTTAGTGGAAAAGTGATATTCTCACAAGGCGGGGTATTGGGAGAATAGGGTAAAAATGCTTTATTGGAAAAGGGATATTCTCACAAGAGGGGGTATTGGGAGAATAGGGTAAAAATGCTTTAGTGGAAAAGGGATATTCTCACAAGGGGGGGAGGGTATTGGGAGAATAGGGTAAAAATGTTGCAATGGAAAAGGTATATTCTCACAAGGGGGGTATTGGGAGAATAGGGTAAAAATGGTGGAGTGGAAAAGGGATATTCTCACAATGGGGGGTATTGGGAGAATAGGGTAAACATGCTGGAGTCGGAAAGGGATATTCTCACAAGGGGGGGTATTGGGAGAATAGGGTAAAATTGCTTTAGTGGAAAACCGATATTCTCACGAGGTGGTATTGGGAGAATAGGGTAAAAATGCTGGATTGAAAAAGGGGAATTCTCACAAGGGGGAGGGGGGGGTATTGGGAGAATAGGGTAAAAATGCTGGAGTGGAAAAGGGATATTCTCACAAGGGGGGTATTGGGAGAATAGGGTAAAAATGCTGGAGTGGGAAAGGGATATTCTCACAATGGGGGGTATTCGGAGAATAGGGTAAACATGGTGGAGTGGGAAAGGGATATTCTCACAAGGGGGGGTATTGGGAGAATGAGGTAAAAATGCTTTAGTGGAAAAGGGATATTCTCACAAGGGGGGATTGGGAGAATAGGGTAAAAATGTTGCAGTGGAAAAGGGATATTCTCACATGGGGGGTATTGCGAGAATAGGGTAAAAATGCTTTAGTGGAAAAGTGATATTCTCACAAGGGGGGTGGGTATTGGGTGAATAGGGTAAAAATGCTTTATTGCAAAAGGGATATTCTCAGAAGGGGGGGTATTGGGAGAATAGGGTAAAAATGCTTTAGTGGAAAAGGGATATTCTCACAAGTAGGGAAGGGTATTGTGAGAATAGGGTAAAAATGTTGCAGTGGAAAGGGATATTCTCACAAGGGGGGTATTCGGAAAATAGGGTAAAAATGCTGGAGTGGGAAAGGGATATTCTCACAAGGGGTGGTATTGGGAGAATAGGGTAAACATGCTGAAGTGGAAAAAAGATATTCTCACAAGGGGGGGTATTGGGAGAATAGGGTAAAAATGCTGGAGTGGAAGAGGGATATTCTCACAAGGGGGGGTATTGGGAGAATAGGGTAAAAATGCTGGAGTGGAATAGGGATATTCTCACAAGGGGGGGGGGGGTATTGCGAGAATAGGGTAAAAATGCTTCAGTTTAAAAGGGATATTCTCACAAGGGGGGAGGGTATTGCGAGAATACGGTAAAAATGTTGCAGTGGAAAAAGGATATTCTCACAAGGGGGGGATTGGGAGAATAGGGTAAAAATGTTGCAGGGGAAAAGGGATATTCTCACAAGGGGGGTATTGGGAGAATAGGGCAAAAATGCTTTAGAGGAAAAGTGATATTCTCACAAGGGGGGGTATTGGGAGAATAGGGTAAAAATGCTGGTGTGGAACGGGGATATTCTCACAAGGGGGGTATTGGGAGAATAGGGTAAAAATGCTGGAGTGGAATAGGGATATTCTCACAAGGGGGGGGGTATTGCGAGAATAGGGTAAAAATGCTTTAGTGGAAAAGGGATATTCTCACAAGGGGGGGAGAGTATTGGGAGAATAGGGTAAAAATTTTGCAGTGGAAAAGGGATATTCTCACAAGGGGGGTATTGGGAGAATAGGGTTAAAAATGCTGGAGTGGGAAAGGGATTTTCTCACAAGGGCGGGGTATTGGGAGAATATGGTAAACATGCCGGAGTGAAAAAGGGGAATTCTCAAAAGGGGGAGGGGGGGTATTGGGAGAATAGGGTAAAAATGCTGGAGTGGAAAAGGGATATTCTCACAAGGGGGGTGTATTGGGAGAATAGGGTAAAAATGCTGGAGTGGAAAAGGGATATTCTCACAAGGGGGTATTGGGAGAATAGGGAAAAATGCTTTAGTGGAGAAGGGATATTCTCACAAGGGGGGGTATTGGGAGAATAGGGTGAAAATGCTTTAGGGGAAAAGGGATATTCTCACAAGGGGGGGGGGGTATTGGGAGAATAGGGTAAAAATGCTAGAGTGTAAAAGGGATATTCTCACAAGGGGGGTATTGGGAGAATAGGGTAAAAATGCTTTAGAGGAAAAGGGATATTCTCACAAGGGGGGAGGGTATTGGGAGAATAGGGTAAAAATGTTGCAGTGGAAAAGGGATATTCTCACAAGGGGGGTATTGGGAGAATATGGTAAAAATGCTGGAGTGGGAAAGGGATATTCTCACAAGGGGGTATTGGGAGAATGGGGTAAACATGCTGGAGTGGAAAAGGGATATTCTCACAAACGGGGGTATTGGGAGAATAGGGTAAAAATGCTGGAGTGGAATAGGGATATTCTCACAAGGCGGGGGGGGGGGTATTGCGAGAATAGGGTAAAAATGCTTCAGGGGAAAAGGGATATTCTCACAAGGGGGGAGGGTATTGGGAGAATACGGTAAAAATGTTGCAGTGGAAAAAGGATATTCTCACAAGGGGGGGATTGGGAGAATAGGGTAAAAATGTTGCAGTGGAAAAGGGATATTCTCACAAGGGGGGTATTGGGAGAATAGGGCAAAAATGCTTTAGAGGAAAAGTGATATTCTCACAAGGGGGGGTATTGGGAGAATAGGGTAAAAATGCTGGTGAGGAACGGGGATATTCTCACAAGGGGGGTATTGGGAGAATAGGGTAAAAATGCTGGAGTGGAATAGGGATATTCTCCCAAGGGGGGGGGTATTGCGAGAATAGGGTAAAAATGCTTTAGTGGAAAAGGGATTTTCTCACAAGGGGGGGGAGAGTATTGGGAGAATAGGGTAAAAATTTTGCAGTGGAAAAGGGATATTCTCACAAGGGGGGTATTGGGAGAATAGGGTTAAAAATGCTGGAGTGGGAAAGGGATATTCTCACAAGGGGGGTATTGGGAGTATAGGGTAAAAGTGCTGGAGTGGAAAAGGGATATTCTCACAAGGGGGGGGGGGGTATTGGGAGAAAATGGTGCAGTGGAAAAGGGTTTTTCTCACAAGGGGGGAGTATTGGGAGAATAGGGGAAAAATGTTGCAGTTGAAAAGGGATATTCTCACAAGGGGGAGTATTGGGAGAAAATGGTGGAGTGGAAAAGGGATATACGCACAAGGGGGGTATTGGGAGAATAGGGTAAAGATGCTGGAGTGCAAAAGAGATATTCTCACAAGGGGGTATTGGGAGAATAGGGTGAAAATGCTGGAGTGGAAAAGGGATATTCTCACAAGGGGGGAGTATTGGGAGAATAGCGGAAAAATGTTGTAGTTGAAAGGGGATATTCTCACAAGGGGGAGTATTGGGAGAAAATGATGGAGTGGAAAAGGGATATACGCTTAAGGGGGGGTATCGGGAGAATAGGGTAAACATGCTGGAGTGGAAAAGAGATATTCTCACAAGGGGGTATTGGAAGAATAGGGTAAAAATGCTGGAGTGGAAAAGGGATATTCTCACAAGGAGGGCTATTGGGAGAATAGGGTAAAAATGCTTTATTGGAAAAGGGATATTCTCACAAGGGGGGGGGATATTGGGAGAATGTGGTAAAAATGCTGGAGTGGAAAAGGGATATTCTCACAAGGGGGGTATTGGGAGTATATGGTAAAAATGTTTGAGTGGAAAAGGGATATTCTCACAAGGGGGGGTATTGGGAGAATAGGGTTAACATGCTGGAGGGGAAAAGGGATATTCTCACAAGGGGGTATTGGGAGAATAGGGTGAAAATGCTGGAGTGGAAAAGGGATATTCTCACAAGGGGGGAGTATTGGGAGAATAGGGTAAAAATGCTGCAGTGGAAAAGGGATATTCTCACAAGGGGGGGGGTGGTATTGGGAGAATAGGGGAAAAATGTTGCAGTGGAAAAGGGATATTCTCACAAGGGGGGTATTGGGAGAATAGGGTAGAAATGCTGGAGTGGGAAAGGGATATTCTCACAAGGGGTGGTATTAGGAGAATAGGGTAAAAATGCTGGAGTGGAAAAGGGATATTCTCACAAGGAGGGCTATTGGGAGAATGGGGTAAAAATGCTGGAGTGGAAAAGGGATATTCTCACAAGGGGGGTATTGGGAGTATAGGGTAAAAATGCTGGAGTGGAAAAGGGATATTCTCACAAGGGGGGGGTATTGGGAGAAAATGGTGCAGTGGAAAAGGGATTTTCTCACAAGGGGGGAGTATTGGGAGAATAGGGGAAAAATGTTGCAGTTGAAAAGGGATATTCTCACAAGGGGGAGTATTGGGAGAAAATGGTGGAGTGGAAAAGGGATATACGCACAAGGGGGGGTATTGGGAGAATAGGGTAAACAAGCTGGAGTGGAAAAGAGATATTCTCACAAGGGGATATTGGGAGAATAGGGTGAAAATGCTGGAGTGTAAAAGGGATATTCTCACAAGGGGGGGTATTGGGAGAATAGGGTAAAAATGCTTTAGAGGAAAAGGGATATTCTCACAAGGGGGGGAGGGTATTGGGAGAATAGGGTAAAAATGTTGCAGTGGAAAAGGGATATTCTAACAAGGGGGGTATTGGGAGAATATGGTAAAAATGCTGGAGTGGGAAAGGGATATTCTCACAAGGGGGTATTGGGAGAATGGGGTAAAAATGCTGGAGTGGAAAAGGGATATTCTCACAAAGGGGGGTATTGGGAGAATAGGGTAAAAATGCTGGAGTGGAAAAGGGATATTCTCACAAGGGGGGGTATTGGGAGAATAGGGTAAAAATGCTTTAGAGGAAAAGGGATATTCTCACCAGGGGGGGGGGGTATTGGGAGAATAGGGTAAAAATGCTGGAGTGTAAAAGGGATATTCTCACAAGGGGGCGTATTGGGAGAATAGGGTAAAAATGTTGCAGTGGAAAAGGGATATTCTCACAAGGGGGGTATTGGGAGAATATGGTAAAAATGCTGGAGTGGGAAAGGGATATTCTCACAAGGGGGGTATTGGGAGAATGGGGTAAACATGCTGGAGTGGAAAAGGGATATTCTCACAAAAGGGGGTATTGGGAGAATAGGGTAGCAATGCTGGAGTGGAATAGGGATATTCTCACAAGGGGGGGTATTGCGAGAATAGGGTAAAAATGCTTTAGTGGAAAAGTGATATTCTCACAAGGGGGGGTATTGGGAGAATAGGGTAAAAATGCTTTATTGGAAAAGGGATATTCTCACAAGGGGGTATTGGGAGAATAGGGTAAAAATGCTGGAGGGGGAAAGGGATATTCTCACAAGGGGGGGGTATTTGGAGAATAGGGTAAACATGCTGGAGTGGAAAAGGGATATTCTCACAAGGGGGGTATTGGGAGGATAGGGTAAAAATGCTGGAGTGGAAAAGGGATATTCTCACAAGGGGGGGTATTGGGAGAATAGGGTTAACATGCTGGAGGGGAAAAGGGATATTCTCACAAGGGGGTATTGGGAGAATAGGGTGAAAATGCTGGAGTGGAAAAGGGATATTCTCACAAGGAGGGCTATTGGGAGAATGGGGTAAAAATGCTGGAGTGGAAAAGGGACATTCTCACAAGGGGGGTATTGGGAGTATAGGGTAAAAATGCTTTTTTGGAAAAGGGATATTCTCACAAGGGGGGGGTATTGGGAGAATAGGGTAAAAATGCTTTAGAGGAATAGGGATATTCTCACAAGGGGGGGGTATTGGGAGAATAGGGTAAAAATGCTTTTTTGGAAAAGGGATATTCTCACAAGGGGGGTATTGGGAGAATAGGGTAAAAATGCTTTTTTGGAAAAGGGATATTCTCACAAGGGGGGGGGGGTATTGGGAGAATAGGGTAAAAATGCTTTTTTGCAAAAGGGATATTCTCACAAAGGGGGGTTATGGGAGAATAGGGTAAAAATGCTTTTTTGGAAAAGGGATATTCTCACAAGGGGGGGTATTGGGAGAATAGGGTAAAAATGCTTTTTTGGAAAAGGGATATTCTCACAAGGGGGGGTATTGGGAGAATAGGGTAAAAATGCTTTAGAGGAAAAGGGATATTCTCAAAAAGGGGGGGGGGGGGTATTGGGAGAATAGGGTAAAAATGCTTTAGAGGAAAAGGGATATTCTCAAAAAGGGGGGGTATTGGGAGAATAGGGTAAAAATTCTTTAGAGGAATAGGGATATTCTCACAAGGGGGGGGTATTGGGAGAATAGGGTAAAAATGCTTTTTTGGAAAAGGGATATTCTCACAAGGGGGGTATTGGGAGAATAGGGTAAAAATGCTTTAGAGGAATAGGGATATTCTCACAAGGGGGGGGGGTATTCGGAGAATAGGGTAAAAATGCTGTTTTGGAAAAGGGATATTCTCACAAGGGGGGGTATTGGGAGAATAGGGTAAAAATGCTTTTTTGGAAAAGGGATATTCTCACAAGGGGTATTGGGAGAATAGGGTAAAAATGCTTTTTTGGAAAAGGGATATTCTCACAAGGGGGGGGGGTATTGGGAGAATAGGGTAAAAATGCTTTAGAGGAATAGGGATATTCTCACAAGGGGGGGGTATTGGGAGAATAGGGTAAAAATGCTTTAGAGGAATAGGGATATTCTCACAAGGGGGGGTATTGGGAGAATAGGGTAAAAATGCTTTAGAGGAAAAGGGATATTCTCAAAAAGGGGGGGGGGTATTGGGAGAATAGGGTAAAAATGCTTTAGAGGAATAGGGATATTCTCACAAGGGGGGGGTATTGGGAGAATAGGGTTAAAAATGCTTTTTTGGAAAAGGGATATTCTCACAAGGGGGTATTGGGAGAATAGGGTAAAAATGCTTTAGAGGAATAGGGATATTCTCACAAGGGGGGGGGGGGTATTGGGAGAATAGGGTAAAAATGCTGTTTTGGAAATGGGGTATTCTCACAAGGAGGGTATTGGGAGAATAGGGTAAAAATGCTTTTTTGGAAAAGGGATATTCTCGCAAGGGGGGGTATTGGGAGAATAGGGTAAAAATGCTTTAGAGGAATAGGGATATTCTCACAAGGGGGGGTATTGGGAGAATAGGGTAAAAATGCTTTTTTGGAAAAGGGATATTCTCACAAGGGGGGGTATTGGGAGAATAGGGTAAAAATGCTTTTTTGGAAATGGGATATTCTCACAAGGGGGGGGGGTATTGGGAGAATAGGGTAAAAATGCTTTAGAGGAATAGGGATATTCTCACAAGGGGGGTATTGGGAGAATAGGGTAAAAATGCTTTTTTGGAAAAGGGATATTCTCACAAGGGGGGGGTATTGGGAGAATAGGGTAAAAATGCTTTTTTGGAAAAGGGATATTCTCACAAGGGGGGGGGGGTATTGGGAGAATAGGGTAAAAATGCTTTTTTGGAAAAGGGATATTCTCACAAGGGGGGGGTATTGGGAGAATAGGGTAAAAATGCTTTAGAGGAATAGGGATATTCTCACAAGGGGGGGTATTGGGAGAATAGGGTAAAAATGCTTTTTTGGAAAAGGGATATTCTCACAAGGGGGGGTATTGGGAGAATAGGGTAAAAATGCTTTAGTGGAAAAGGGATATTCTCAAAAAGGGGGGTATTGGGAGAATAGGGTAAAAATGCTTTAGAGGAATAGGGATATTCTCACAAGGGGAGGGGTATTGGGTGAATAGGGTAAAAATGCTTTTTTGGAAAAGGGATATTCTCACAAGGGGGGGTATTGGGAGAATAGGGTAAAAATGCTTTAGAGGAATAGGGATATTCTCACAAGGGGGGGGTATTGGGAGAATAGGGTAAAAATGCTTTTTTGGAAAAGGGATATTCTCACAAGGGGGGGTATTGGGAGAATAGGGTAAAAATGCTTTAGGGGAAACGGGATATTCTCAAAAAGGGGGGGTATTGGGAGAATAGGGTAAAAATGCTTTAGTGGAAATGGGATATTCTCAAAAAGGGGGGGTATTGGGAGAATAGGGTAAAAATGCTTTAGAGGAATAGGGATATTCTCACAAGGGGGGGGGGGGGTATTGGGAGAATAAGGTAAAAATGCTTTAGAGGAATAGGGATATTCTCACAAGGGGGGGGTATTGGGAGAATAGGGTAAAAATGCTTTTTTGGAAAAGGGATATTCTCACAAGGGGGGTATTGGGAGAATAGGGTAAAAATGCTTTCTTGGAAAAGGGATATTCTCACAAGGGGGGGTATTGGGAGAATAGGGTAAAAATGCTTTTTTGGAAAAGGGATATTCTCACAAGGGGGGGGTGGGTATTGGGAGAATAGGGTAAAAATGCTTTAGAGGAATAGGGATATTCTCACAAGGGGGGGGGGGGTATTGGGAGAATAGGGTAAAAATGCTTTTTTGGACAAGGGATATTCTCACAAGGGGGGGGTATTGGGAGAATAGGGTAAAAATGCTTTTTTGGAAAAGGGATATTCTCACAAGGGGGGTATTGGGAGAATAGGGTAAAAATGCTTTTTTGGAAAAGGGGTATTCTCACAAGGGGGGGGATTGGGAGAATAGGGTAAAAATGCTTTAGAGGAATAGGGATATTCTCACATGGGGGGGTATTGGGAGAATAGGGTAAAAATGCTTTAGAGGAATAGGGATATTCTCATAAGGGGGGGTATTGGGAGAATAGGGTAAAAATGCTTTTTTGGACAAGGGATATTCTCACAAGGGGGGGGTATTGGGAGAATAGGGTAAAAATGCTTTTTTGGAAAAGGGATATTCTCACAAGGGGGGTATTGGGAGAATAGGGTAAAAATGCTTTTTTGGAAAAGGGGTATTCTCACAAGGGGGGGGATTGGGAGAATAGGGTAAAAATGCTTTAGAGGAATAGGGATATTCTCACAAGGGGGGGTATTGGGAGAATAGGGTAAAAATGCTTTTTTGGAAAAGGGATATTCTCACAAGGGGGGGTATTGGGAGAATAGGGTAAAAATGCTTTAGAGGAATAGGGATATTCTCACAATGGGGGGGTATTGGGAGAATAGGGTAAAAATGCTTTTTTGGAAAAGGGATATTCTCACAAGGGGGGGGTATTGGGAGAATAGGGTAAAAATGCTTTAGTGGAAAAGGGATATTCTCAAAAAGGGGGGTATTGGGAGAATAGGGTAAAAATGCTTTAGAGGAATAGGGATATTCTCACAAGGGGGGGGTATTGGGAGAATAGGGTAAAAATGCTTTTTTGGAAAAGGGATATTCTCACAAGGGGGGGGGTATTGGGAGAATAGGGTAAAAATGCTTTAGAGGAATAGGGATATTCTCACAAGGGGGGGTATTGGGAGAATAGGGTAAAAATGCTTTTTTGGAAAATGGATATTCTCACAAGGGGGGGGGGTATTGGGAGAATAGGGTAAAAATGCTTTTTTGCAAAAGGGATATTCTCACAAGGGGGGGTATTGGGAGAATAGGGTAAAAATGCTTTTTTGGAAAAGGGCTATTCTCACAAGGTGGGGTATTGGGGAATAGGGTAAAAATGCTTTAGAGGAATAGGGATATTCTCACAAGGGGGGGTATTGGGAGAATAGGGTAAAAATGCTTTTTTGGAAAAGGGATATTCTCACAAGGGGGGGGGGTATTGGGAGAATAGGGTAAAAATGCTTTTTTGGAAAAGCGATATTCTCACAAGGGGGGGTATTGGGAGAATAGGGTAAAAATGCTTTTTGGAAAAGGGATATTCTCACAAGGGGGGGGTATTGGGAGAATAGGGTAAAAATGCTTTTTTGGAAAAGGGATATTCTCACAAGGGGGGGGTATTGGGAGAATAGGGTAAAAATGCTTTTTTGGAAAAGGGATATTCTCACAAGGGGGGTATTGGGAGAATAGGGTAAAAATGCTTTAGAGGAATAGGGATATTCTCACAAGGGGGGTATTGGGAGAATAGGGTAAAAATGCTTTTTTGGAAAAGGGATATTCTCACAAGGGGGGGGGGGTATTGGGAGAATAGGGTAAAAATGCATTAGTGGAAAAGGGATATTCTCAAAAAGGGGGGGTATTGGGAGAATAGGGTAAAAATGTTTTAGTGGAAAAGGGATATTCTCAAAAAAAGGGGGGGGGGTATTGGGAGAATAGGGTAAAATTGCTTTAGAGGAATAGGGATATTCTCACAATGGGGGGTATTGGGAGAATAGGGTAAAAATGCTTTAGTGGAAAAGGGATATTCTCAAAAAGGGGGGGTATTGGAAGAATAGGGTAAAAATGCTTTAGTGGAAAAGGGATATTCTCAAAAAGGGGGGGGGTATTGGGAGAATAGGGTAAAAATGCTTTAGAGGAATAGGGATATTCTCACAAGGGGGGGTATTGGGAGGATAGGGTAAAAATGCTTTAGAGGAATAGGGATATTCTCACAAGGGGGGGTATTGGGAGAATAGGGTAAAAATGCTTTAGAGGAAAAGGGATATTCTCAGAAGGGGGGGGTATTGGGAGAATAGGGTAAAAATGCTTTTTTGGAAAAGGCATATTCTCACAAGGGGGGGTATTGGGAGAATAGGGTAAAAATGCTTTTTTGGAAAAGGGATATTCTCACAAGGGGGGGGTATTGGGAGAATAGGGTAAAAATGCTTTTTTGGAAAAGGGGTATTCTCACAAGGGGGGTATTGGGAGAATAGGGTAAAAATGCTTTAGAGGAATAGGGATATTCTCACAAGGGGGGGTATTGGGAGAATAGGGTAAAAATCCTTTTTTGGAAAAGGGATATTCTCACAAGGGGGGGTATTGGGAGAATAGGGTAAAAATGCTTATTTGGAAAAGGGATATTCTCACAAGGGGGGGGGTATTGGGAGAATAGGGTAAAAATGCTTTAGAGGAATAGGGATATTCTCACAAGGGGGGGGGGTATTGGGAGAATAGGGTAAAAATGCTTTAGAGGAATAGGGATATTCTCACAAGGGGGGGTATTGGGAGAATAGGGTAAAAATGCTTTTTTGGAAAAGGGATATTCTCACAAGGGGGGTATTGGGAGAATAGGATAAAAATGCTTTTTTGGAAAAGGGATATTCTCACAAGGGGGGGTATTGGGAGAATAGGGTAAAAATGCTTTTTTGGAAATGGGATATTCTCACAAGGGGGGGGGGGTATTGGGAGAATAGGGTAAAAATGCTTTAGAGGAATAGGGATATTCTCACAAGGGGGGGTATTGGGAGAATAGGGTAAAAATGCTTTTTTGGAAAAGGGATATTCTCACAAGGGGGGGGTATTGGGAGAATAGGGTAAAAATGCTTTTTTGGAAAAGGGATATTCTCACAAGGGGGGGGTATTGGGAGAATAGGGTAAAAATGCTTTAGAGGAATAGGGATATTCTCACAAGGGGGGGTATTGGGAGAATAGGGTAAAAATGCTTTTTTGGAAAAGGGATATTCTCACAAGGGGGGGGTATTGGGAGAATAGGGTAAAAATGCTTTTTTGGAAAAGGGATATTCTCACAAGGGGGGGGGTATTGGGAGAATAGGGTAAAAATGCTTTAGAGGAATAGGGATATTCTCACAAGGGGGGGTATTGGGAGAATAGGGTAAAAATGCTTTAGAGGAATAGGGATATTCTCACAAGGGGGGTATTGGGAGAATAGGGTAAAAATGCTTTAGAGGAATAGGGATATTCTCACAAGGGGGGGTGTTGGGAGAATAGGGTAAAAATGCTTTTTTGGAAAAGGGATATTCTCACAAGGGGGTATTGGGAGAATGGGGTAAACATGCTGGAGTGGAAAAGGGATATTCTCAAAAAGGGGGGGTATTGGGAGAATAGGGTAAAAATGCTTTAGAGGAATAGGGATATTCTCACAAGGGGGGGTATTGGGAGAATAGGGTAAAAATGCTTTTTTGGAAAAGGGATATTCTCACAAGGGGGGGTATTGGGAGAATAGGGTAAAAATGATATTCTCACAAGGGGGGGTATTGGGAGAATAGGGTAAAAATGCTTTTTTGGAAAAGGGCTATTCTCACAAGGTGGGGTATTGGGGAATAGGGTAAAAATGCTTTAGAGGAATAGGGATATTCTTACAAGGGGGGGTATTGGGAGAATAGGGTAAAAATGCTTTTTTGGAAAAGGGATATTCTCACAAGGGGGGGGGGGTATTGGGAGAATAGGGTAAAAATGCTTTTTTGGAAAAGGGATATTCTCACAAGGGGGGGGTATTGGGAGAATAGGGTAAAAATGCTTTTTGGAAAAGGGATATTCTCACAAGGGGGGGTATTGGGAGAATAGGGTAAAAATGCTTTTTTGGAAAAGGGATATTCTCACAAGGGGGGGGGGTATTGGGAGAATAGGGTAAAAATGCTTTTTTGGAAAAGGGATATTCTCACAAGGGGGGGTATTGGGAGAATAGGGTAAAAATGCTTTAGAGGAATAGGGATATTCTCACAAGGGGGGTATTGGGAGAATAGGGTAAAAATGCTTTTTTGGAAAAGGGATATTCTCACAAGGGGGGGGGTATTGGGAGAATAGGGTAAAAATGCATTAGTGGAAAAGGGATATTCTCAAAAAGGGGGGGTATTGGGAGAATAGGGTAAAAATGCTTTAGTGGAAAAGGGATATTCTCAAAAAAAGGGGGGGGGGTATTGGGAGAATAGGGTAAAAATGCTTTAGAGGAATAGGGATATTCTCACAATGGGGGGTATTGGGAGAATAGGGTAAAAATGCTTTAGTGGAAAAGGGATATTCTCAAAAAGGGGGGGTATTGGAAGAATAGGGTAAAAATGCTTTAGTGGAAAAGGGATATTTTTAAAAAAGGGGGGGGGGGGGTATTGGGAGAATAGGGTAAAAATGCTTTAGAGGAATAGGGATATTCTCACAAGGGGGGGTATTGGGAGAATAGGGTAAAAATGCTTTAGAGGAATAGGGATATTCTCACAAGGGGGGGTATTGGGAGAATAGGGTAAAAATGCTTTAGAGGAATAGGGATATTCTCACAAGGGGGGGGTATTGGGAGAATAGGGTAAAAATGCTTTTTTGGAAAAGGCATATTCTCACAAGGGGGGGGTATTGGGAGAATAGGGTAAAAATGCTTTTTTGGAAAAGGGGTATTCTCACAAGGGGGGTATTGGGAGAATAGGGTAAAAATGCTTTAGAGGAATAGGGATATTCTCACAAGGGGGGGTATTGGGAGAATAGGGTAAAAATCCTTTTTTGGAAAAGGGATATTCTCACAAGGGGGGGTATTGGGAGAATAGGGTAAAAATGCTTATTTGGAAAAGGGATATTCTCACAAGGGGGGGGGTATTGGGAGAATAGGGTAAAAATGCTTTAGAGGAATAGGGATATTCTCACAAGGGGGGGGTATTGGGAGAATAGGGTAAAAATGCTTTAGAGGAATAGGGATATTCTCACAAGGGGGGGTATTGAGAGAATAGGGTAAAAATGCTTTTTTGGAAAAGGGATATTCTCACAAGGGGGGTATTGGGAGAATAGGATAAAAATGCTTTTTTGGAAAAGGGATATTCTCACAAGGGGGGGTATTGGGAGAATAGGGTAAAAATGCTTTTTTGGAAATGGGATATTCTCACAAGGGGGGGGGGTATTGGGAGAATAGGGTAAAAATGCTTTAGAGGAATAGGGATATTCTTACAAGGGGGGGTATTGGGAGAATAGGGTAAAAATGCTTTTTTGGAAAAGGGATATTCTCACAAGGGGGGGGTATTGGGAGAATAGGGTAAAAATGCTTTTTTGGAAAAGGGATATTCTCACAAGGGGGGGGGTATTGGGAGAATAGGGTAAAAATGCTTTAGAGGAATAGGGATATTCTCACAAGGGGGGGTATTGGGAGAATAGGGTAAAAATGCTTTTTTGGAAAAGGGATATTCTCACAAGGGGGGGGTATTGGGAGAATAGGGTAAAAATGCTTTTTTGGAAAAGGGATATTCTCACAAGGGGGGGGTATTGGGAGAATAGGGTAAAAATGCTTTAGAGGAATAGGGATATTCTCACAAGGGGGGGTATTGGGAGAATAGGGTAAAAATGCTTTAGAGGAATAGGGATATTCTCACAAGGGGGGGTATTGGGAGAATAGGGTAAAAATGCTTTAGAGGAATAGGGATATTCTCACAAGGGGGGGTGTTGGGAGAATAGGGTAAAAATGCTTTTTTGGAAAAGGGATATTCTCACAAGGGGGTATTGGGAGAATGGGGTAAACATGCTGGAGTGGAAAAGGGATATTCTCAAAAAGGGGGGGTATTGGGAGAATAGGGTAAAAATGCTTTAGAGGAATAGGGATATTCTCACAAGGGGGGGGTATTGGGAGAATAGGGTAAAAATGCTTTAGAGGAATAGGGATATTCTCACAAGGGGGGGTATTGGGAGAATAGGGTAAAAATGCTTTTTTGGAAAAGGGATATTCTCACAAGGGGGGGTATTGGGAGAATAGGGTAAAAATGCTTTTTTGGAAAAGGGATATTCTCACAAGGGGGGGGTATTGGGAGAATAGGGTAAAAATGCTTTAGAGGAATAGGGATATTCTCACAAGGGGGGGGTATTGGGAGAATAGGGTAAAAATGCTTTAGAGGAATAGGGATATTCTCACAAGGGAGGGTATTGGGAGAATAGGGTAAAAATGCTTTTTTGGAAAAGGGATATTCTCACAAGGGGGGGGGGGTATTGGGAGAATAGGGTAAAAATGCTTTTTTGGAAAAGGGGTATTCTCACAAGGGGGGGTATTGGGAGAATAGGGTAAAAATGCTTTAGAGGAATAGGGATATTCTCACAAGGGGGGGTATTGGGAGAATAGGGTAAAAATGCTTTTTTGGAAAAGGGATATTCTCACAAGGGGGGGTATTGGGAGAATAGGGTAAAAATGCTTTAGTGGAAAAGGGATATTCTCAAAAAGGGGGGGTGTTGGGAGAATAGGGTAAAAATGCTTTTTTGGAAAAGGGATATTCTCACAAGGGGGGGGGTATTGGGAGAATAGGGTAAAAATGCTTTAGAGGAATAGGGATATTCTCACAAGGGGGGGGGGTATTGGGAGAATAGGGTAAAAATGCTTTTTTGGAAAATGGATATTCTCACAAGAGGGGGGTATTGGGAGAATAGGGTAAAAATGCTTTTTTCGAAAAGGGATATTCTCACAAGGGGGGGGTATTGGGAGAATAGGGTAAAACTGCTTTTTTGGAAAAGGGATATTCTCACAAGGGGGGGTATTGGGAGAATAGGGTAAAAATGCTTTTTTGGAAAAGGGATATTCTCACAAGGGGGGGGTATTGGGAGAATAGGGTAAAAATGCTTTTTTGGAAAAGGGGTATTCTCACAAGGGGGGGGTATTGGGAGAATAGGGTAAAAATGCTTTAGAGGAATAGGGATATTCTCACAAGGGGGGGTATTGGGAGAATAGGGTAAAAATGCTTTAGAGGAATAGGGATATTCTCACAAGGGGGGGTATTGGGAGAATAGGGTAAAAATGCTTTAGTGGAAAAGGGATATTCTCAAAAAAGGGGGGGGTATTGGGAGAATAGGGTAAAAATGCTTTAGAGGAATAGGGATATTCTCACAAGGGGGGGGTATTGGGAGAATAGGGTAAAAATGCTTTAGAGGAATAGGGATATTCTCACAAGGGGGGGTATTGGGAGAATAGGGTAAAAATGCTTTTTTGGAAAAGGGATATTCTCACAAGGGGGGGGTATTGGGAGAATAGGGTAAAAATGCTTTAGAGGAATAGGGATATTCTCACAAGGGGGGGGGGGGGTATTGGGAGAATAGGGTAAAAATGCTTTAGAGGAATAGGGATATTCTCACAAGGGGGGGTATTGGGAGAATAGGGTAAAAATGCTTTAGAGGAATAGGGATATTCTCACAAGGGGGGGTATTGGGAGAATAGGGTAACAATGCTTTTTTGGAAAAGGGATATTCTCACAAGGGGGGGATTGGGAGAATAGGGTAAAAATGCTTTTTTGGAAAAGGGATATTCTCACAAGGGGGGGTATTGGGAGAATAGGGTAAAAATGCTTTAGAGGAATAGGGATATTCTCACAAGGGGGGGTATTGGGAGAATAGGGTAAAAATGCTTTTTTGGAAAAGGCATATTCTCACAAGGGGGGGTATTGGGAGAATAGGGTAAAAATGCTTTTTTGGAAAAGGGCTATTCTCACAAGGTGGGGTATTGGGGAATAGGGTAAAAATGCTTTTTTGGAAAAGGGCTATTCTCACAAGGTGGGGTATTGGGGAATAGGGTAAAAATGCTTTAGAGGAATAGGGATATTCTCACAAGGGGGGGTATTGGGAGAATAGGGTAAAAATGCTTTTTTGGAAAAGGGATATTCTCACAAGGGGGGGGGTATTGGGAGAATAGGGTAAAAATGCTTTTTTGGAAAAGGGATATTCTCACAAGGGGGGGTATTGGGAGAATAGGGTAAAAATGCTTTTTTGGAAAAGGGATATTCTCACAAGGGGGGGGTATTGGGAGAATAGGGTAAAAATGCTTTTTTGGAAAAGGGATATTCTCACAAGGGGGGGTATTGGGAGAATAGGGTAAAAATGCTTTAGAGGAATAGGGATATTCTCACAAGGGGGGTATTGGGAGAATAGGGTAAAAATGCTTTTTTGGAAAAGGGATATTCTCACAAGGGGAGGGTATTGGGAGAATAGGGTAAAAATGCATTAGTGGAAAAGGGATATTCTCAAAAAGGGGGGGTATTGGGAGAATAGGGTAAAAATGCTTTAGTGGAAAAGGGATATTCTCAAAAAAAGGGGGGGGGGTATTGGGAGAATAGGGTAAAAATGCTTTAGAGGAATAGGGATATTCTCACAATGGGGGGAGGGTATTGGGAGAATAGGGTAAAAATGCTTTAGTGGAAAAGGGATATTCTCAAAAAGGGGGGTATTGGGAGAATAGGGTAAAAATGCTTTAGTGGAAAAGGGATATTCTCAAAAAGGGGGGGTATTGGGAGAATAGGGTAAAAATGCTTTCTTGGAAAAGGGATATTCTCACAAGGGGGGGTATTGGGAGAATAGGGTAAAAATGCTTTAGAGGAATAGGGATATTCTCACAAGGGGGGGTATTGGGAGAATAGGGTAAAAATGCTTTTTTGGAAAAGGGATATTCTCACAAGGGGGGGGGGTATTGGGAGAATAGGGTAAAAATGCTTTAGAGGAATAGGGATATTCTCACAAGGGGGGGTATTGGGAGAATAGGGTAAAAATGCTTTTTGGAAAAGGGATATTCTCACAAGGGGGGGTATTGGGAGAATAGGGTAAAAATGCTTTAGTGGAAAAGGGATATTCTCAAAAAGGGGGGGTATTGGGAGAATAGGGTAAAAATGCTTTAGAGGAATAGGGATATTCTCACAATGGGGGGTATTGGGAGAATAGGGTAAAAATGCTTTAGTGGAAAAGGGATATTCTCAAAAAGGGGGGGTATTGGGAGAATAGGGTAAAAATGCTTTAGTGGAAAAGGGATATTCTCAAAAAGGGGGGGTATTGGGAGAATAGGGTAAAAACGCTTTCTTGGAAAAGGGATATTCTCACAAGGGGGGTATTGGGAGAATAGGGTAAAAATGCTTTAGAGGAATAGGGATATTCTCACAAGGGGGGGGTATTGGGAGAATAGGGTAAAAATGCTTTTTTGGAAAAGGGGTATTCTCACAAGGGGGGGGTATTGGGAGAATAGGGTAAAAATGCTTTAGAGGAATAGGGATATTCTCACAAGGGGGGGTATTGGGAGAATAGGGTAAAAATGCTTTTTGGAAAAGGGATATTCTCACAAGGGGGGGTATTGGGAGAATAGGGTAAAAATGCTTTAGTGGAAAAGGGATATTCTCAAAAAGGGGGGGTATTGGGAGAATAGGGTAAAAATGCTTTAGAGGAATAGGG
Organism: Oxycera nigricornis; assembly: GCA_963942545.1. NCBI lineage: Eukaryota > Metazoa > Arthropoda > Insecta > Diptera > Stratiomyidae > Oxycera > Oxycera nigricornis. The sequence goes on from OZ012662.1 coordinate 17,602,545, forward strand.
ATATTCTCACAAGGGGGGGGGTATTGGGAGAATAGGGTAAAAATGCTTTAGAGGAATAGTGATATTCTCACAAGGGGGGGTATTGGGAGAATAGGGTAAAAATCCTTTTTTGGAAAAGGGATATTCTCACAAGGGGGGGTATTGGGAGAATAGGGTAAAAATGCTTTTTTGGAAAAGGGATATTCTCACGAGGGGGGGGTATTGGGAGAATAGGGTAAAAATGCTTTAGAGGAATAGGGATATTCTCACAAGGGGGGGGGGTATTGGGAGAATAGGGTAAAAATGCTTTAGAGGAATAGGGATATTCTCACAAGGGGGGGTATTGGGAGAATAGGGTAAAAATGCTTTTTTGGAAAAGGGATATTCTCACAAGGGGGGGTATTGGGAGAATAGGGTAAAAATGCTTTTTTGGAAAAGGGATATTCTCACAAGGGGGGGTATTTGGAGAATAGGGTAAAAATGCTTTTTGGAAATGGGATATTCTCACAAGGGGGGGGAGGTATTGGGAGAATAGGGTAAAAATGCTTTAGAGGAATAGGGATATTCTCACAAGGGGGGTATTGGGAGAATAGGGTAAAAATGCTTTTTTGGAATTAGGGATATTCTCACAAGGGGGGGTATTGGGAGAATAGGGTAAAAATGCTTTTTTGGAAAAGGGATATTCTCACAAGGGGGGGGTATTGGGAGAATAGGGTAAAAATGCTTTTTTGGAAAAGGGATATTCTCACAAGGGGGGGGTATTGGGAGAATAGGGTAAAAATGCTTTAGAGGAATAGGGATATTCTCACAAGGGGGGGGTATTGGGAGAATAGGGTAAAAATGCTTTTTTGGAAAAGGGATATTCTCACAAGGGGGGGTTTTGGGAGAATAGGGTAAAAATGCTTTTTTGGAAAAGGGATATTCTCACAAGGGGGGGGTATTGGGAGAATAGGGTAAAAATGCTTTAGAGGAATAGGGATATTCTCACAAGGGGGGGTATTGGGAGAATAGGGTAAAAATGCTTTAGAGGAATAGGGATATTCTCACAAGGGGGGGTATTGGGAGAATAGGGTAAAAATGCTTTTTTGGAAAAGAGGTATTCTCACAAGGGGGGGGTATTGGGAGAATAGGGTAAAAATGCTTTAGAGGAATAGGGATATTCTCACAAGGGGGGGTATTGGGAGAATAGGGTAAAAATGCTTTTTTGGAAAAGGGATATTCTCACAAGGGGGGGTATTGGGAGAATAGGGTAAAAATGCTTTAGTGGAAAAGGGATATTCTCAAAAAGGGGGGGTATTGGGAGAATAGGGTAAAAATGCTTTAGAGGAATAGGGATATTCTCACAAGGGGGGGGTATTGGGAGAATAGGGTAAAAATGCTTTAGAGGAATAGGGATATTCTCACAAGGGGGGGTATTGGGAG
>OZ012662.1:18204145-18363522 GCA_963942545.1 Oxycera nigricornis
AATTCAGTTTTACGTATATTTGTTTGTTATTTTGAGTTTAATTCATACCTGAATTTCTCCGCCTCTTTTGAAATAGCAACAAATATAAAAACACAATTGCATTAGTCAAATTACTTACGATGTATTTGTCCATATGCTTTTGGCCAGCGAAATGAAGTACGGAAACTAGTTTGCGACAAAGTACACAATCGTAGATCTCCTTGCCGAATCGTTTCATTTTGTAGCCGTACGACAGACCAATCATATCGGCCAACTCACGCTCGGGGACTTTATCTTTGGTGATGACGCGATCGAGCAAATCAGGCGTAACTGTGAATCAAACAAAAAACATGTAATATCATTCGATACTAGCAAACAACAACTGATGAACTTACTGTCCGTTATCACTTCGCCAGGATATATAAAGATTGGAGTAAGTGTAGGATCTTCGTCGTCGAACGGTTGACGGAACGCCTTCATATGCTTATACTTTGGATCGGTTGGCCGCCATCTCAACATTCTCACGTGTCTGGCGCTTTTCAAGTGCTCCTTCACATCCTTCAAACTATTGATTCCCGATTCGTAGCATATATGACAATTGAACGGCCATTTGGCGTCACTGTATTTCGGGCCGCGCGACAACAACAATCCAAGCGATCCATCGTACAGCTTCAATGAAGACTTTCCCATTAGTTGCTTGATCTCGGCATCTTCAATTGCATCGAAATTTCCGATGTTCTCCATTGGCGACGGAAATTTCTTGATTGCATTTTCCTCCTCGCCAACTTCGGCCGCGTCCCCTTCACCGCCCTCATCGCCTTCTTCTTCTTCATCATCCTGAATTTCATGATCGTCGTCAGCTTCATCTTCCTCACCGCCAGCATCTTCGTCAGCCTCGATCTCTTCTTGTTCGTCACCTTCCACTTCTTCTTCACCTTCAACTTGCTCTTCACCACCTTCCACTTCTTCTTCGCCTTCAACTTGCTCCTCGCCCTCTGCTTGTTCTTCATCCTCCACATGCTCCTCATCGTCTTCTACGTGCTCGTCCTCCACATGTTCCTCCTCATCGCCTTCTGCTTCGACATCCTCTTCAGCATTGACTTCACCGTCACCTTCTTCCGTCTCTTCCTCGTGACCATTTTGATCGTCGTGCTCAACATCGTCTATGTGATCCTGTTGTTAATGTTTCAACATGAAATGTGTGAATGAAAACAGTAAACATAATCGTAATTGGGACGTCAATTAATTGATTGATTGCTCATATGCCAACACTGGTGACAAAATAATAAAATGCATGCAATGCATGTTTAAAATGTTTTTAAATATTTTAAATAATCAGCGAAAGTTTTTGGTGGAAAAGTTCGTAATGCATATTTCCTATATTTTGGACGCATTGTGTATCACGATAAGCTCTGGATTCCGCAACATGTTGTACATGCTATGCTACTCTCCTGTCTTGGCTGAATGGAAACATAAACACAACCAATACCGACACTGTGGCGCGAACCCAGTAATCACTACAATCATTGCTACTATTGTATGGCCGATATAGGAGAATTTTCGAAGAAAATCAAGCATAATATCGAGAATGCTGCTGTGAATTCTGTATTTCGTCTCTTAATAAAAGCCAAATTTATGAATTAGATATATCAAGAAGGATGGTGAAAACATGGACGTTGACAATCAAGATTCAGAGTTTTTACCCTCTTCAAGCGCTCTATTCTATCCGCACTTAATTCCACAACAGAATTTCAATGATTTCATACGGGACTTGAATTTTTCGGCGAAGCAAGCTGAATTAATTGGATCTAGATTACAAGAGTGTTGGTACTTGTTTGTACCGGGTACAAAAATATCTGTACAGCGAAGATTAAATAAAAAAATTGGCTGTATTTTTTTCAAGTTCAGAAAACATACAGCTGCAGATATATAATTAGAAACACTTGTTGCGTACTAAGAAAATCCCATTTTGTCAATGAATCCTTCGATATAACTTACTCGCCTTAGGTTTATTTTTTACCTGATTCAATGACAATTAAGAGAGGCAGAGTTGACCGAGTTGACTCTTTAAGGACGACAGGACAATAATGTCTTGGAAAACATAAGACACGTAATTAGAAACACATAAAAATTCAGAATTCATTTATTTAAGCAAACATTTTACCTAATAAAAATAACAAACTACAAAAACAGTATCAGTATCGTGTCAGTAAACCATCCTGCTTAACAACTGCTTGTAGGCGATTCGGTATTATCGTTGTAAGTTTTCTGCATCCTTCCACATGTCTGGATGCCCATGCGTATTTCATTGCGTCGAACAATTGGTTCGTGTTTGTAAAATTTTGTACTGCTATGGCTTGTTTTATGAGGTGTATAAATAAAGTAATGAGACTGGCATCGTCGCTTTCGATCCGGCAGCGTTGGAGAAGAGAGGCTTTGAGCAGCGTCAGATGTACATGTGATACGCCTCCAGTATGAGTTGTTGCGGATCATTTTATTACACTTTTTTTTTTATTTTCTACCAAAACGTTAATCAATTTAAATTGCATCGTTACACTGTAAATAATCGCATTGGCAGTACTAAAATCCAAATTACTAATCCACCACTCGCACTGTCTCTCTCGAGAGGTGAGAAACGCGTTTTTTTTTGTTCTAGTCGTGGTGAGTTCAGGTGATCGAGCGAGGATCTGATTGGACAAATTTACTGATTACCATATATGGGCATAAAAGACGAGAAAAATGATCCGACTCGAGACGGGAGTGAGATGTGTGTGGGAGAGTTGGAAAAAGGTTGTTGTGGTGGACGGACGCGACGGGTTACGTTCCGGTAGTAAATGGGACAAAAAAAAATTTTTAACATAGTTCAGGTGAAGCTGAAGGAAGCAAAAAGTCGTCGTCAAGGAAAAACGAGACCACGCGATGCCAACTTACAAAGTTTACCTAAGGACATGGTTGTGAAAAAAAGCCACAAACACGGAAACTAACGCGAAAAGTTCGCCGATAAGCCGCTGAATATGAAAGCTGGCTTGAAAACGAAACGGCTCCAAGGAAAGCTGGGAAAATGCAACTCTAGTGGATATCGTTCGAAGAAATGTGCAAAACACTTTTACTAGCTCGAGTTTTATCATTTGATGTGCTAAATCTACGTCATCCGTTAATTGTATTAAAACGTAGCAAATTATGATCAACATAAGCATTTACCTAAACTAGAAAAAGATCGGAAGAATGTTTTCTGGATAATTTGTAGTGAGTATTTTCATTTAATTGATGGAAGTATGGTTTTGATACCGAAACCACGCCAAATGACTTGGATGAGCGATAAACTACGAATAATATAGACTGAATTATAGTTTGAGTTTCAAAAATGCAATGTTTTCATTATTACTAAAGTGCTAGAATATAGATGTTTGAGCTGTATGCAATGACATAACAAAATAAACTGTAATAACGTACAAAAGAAAAAATATATATATACATCCTAATTACAGTGTAATATAATATGAAGTGATTTTTGATTGTTTTCTCCTCTCCTCAGCGTGATCGCGATCGAAATGTGGTTCGGGTTCTTTCTTGTTGTGACTAGCCCACGACCCGGTGAGCTAGCCGGTTTCAAAGTTTTACTCTATGGTCGCCACTATGCGGCCACAGATGGTGGATGCTTCGCACAGGGCCTCCTCTCGGCAATCATCTTTTATGTGGCGTCCGAATTGGCGGGGCACTTGGAGGATGATTGGCTAGGAGGGAAGTGCGGTAGTGGGGGCACGCAACAGAGTTTGAACTCGCTACAGTCATTTGTTTATCCGTAGCGTTAGTTTTCGTGAAACAGTTTTTTCTTGCGCGTTCTAAAAATAAGTTGCATCAATTTTGAGCAACACACGGTGTGCCATCAAGTTTTGCTTCAAACTTGGACACAATGCAACAGAAACATTTGAAAAACTTCGGCAGGCCTATCGAGAAAGTGTTTTGTCAATGGCCCTGGTTTTTCGGTGGTTTAAGAAATTTTCAGAAGGAAGAGAGTCGATTGAAGATGAACCACGAAGCGGAAGGCCTTCAAGTGCAAACACCGATGAAAATGTCAACAGAGTCGGGGATCTTGTGCGTCCAGATCGAAGGTTGATAGTCAGAACGATCGCGGAACAGTTGAATTTGAATTACACCTCCGTTCATCAGATTTTGACCAATGAATTGGAGATGAGAACAATTTGTGCAAAAATGGTTCCAAAAAACCTTTCCCAAGACCAAAAGGATTTCAGAAAGGGAAAGAGTCTTGACTTTTTGGAATCAAGACTTTGTGGTCCTGTCGTCCTTATTGAGGTAGCATCGGTCAACTCTTTGCCTCCCTCATTTGACAAACAGGTAAAAAAGAATGAAACACTTTTATATTCTTGTTAGGCGATAAGAATAAATCAACAGGAAAAATTGAAGAGAGTACTTAGTTTTTTTTTTCAAATTTATAACGCAGTGTAACTAAACCTTTTGCTTTGTACACGTCTTTCGAGTTTTATTTCATTTTCCTACTTTTATTAGAGTGGTCCCAAACTTTTGACCGACAGTGTATCTTCCATTTACTAAATTATAATATATTAGCAGGAAAGATTTATGACAACAACAGGTGTTGGCATATCAAGGGAAATGTGTGAAGTTTGCAGTTTTGTGCTGAAATTTAGCGGAACTCTAGCAAAAGGAACACCTTTCGGTTGCTGACTCCGCAAAATTGGGTTTATTAACGCCACCTTAGTCTAAATATTGGATTCCATACGACACGCTGAATCACCTTACACGAATTGTAAACAAACACAAACCTGCTGGATTGATGGACGGTCCGCGCGGCGCATAATCCAAAAATTAAAATGAAAATTGCAAAGAGGAGTCCACCATCTTGAATTCCCGCCCTCGGTGAATACCTGAGGTGGTCGCTTCCCTTCCGCCGGCTTCCAAATTCAGGTTATGTAATTAATTACAGTCGCTAAGGTTCGAAAATTTAATACTTTTCCTATAGATAAATGCCATTGTTTTTCTAAAGCATGCAAGGATTGATTTTGCATCGAACACAAAATGCGCTCGGCCATTATCTTATCAGCGACAATGGACGCGCCTTGTGGGGCCGTTTATGCAAATACAAGCGGAATTTACGGATTATGCGTGCGTTTAAACAATTTTGAATTAATATTAGGTAGCCCATTAGACTAATTCAAAATCACTTTGATTCGAAAAGGAAGCGCCCATGCAATAAAAATACTTACAGAGCTCTCCATGTTCGTGTCTCGTTCGTGGTTTCCTGATGCTTTCAATCCAAAATGTCCGAACGGACTTAGCGCTGTACCTGGGGTAAAGGCGATGAAACAATGCAAATCCACAAAGCACAGCAATTAATCACTTCGAGAGGTGAAATTCAACACGTTTTGGCCGTGATTCTTTGCTGCACGCCAGCGATCCGCGCTCACAAGACTTTTGGCACGAAGTCCACTTTAGAATCCAAATGAATCGATATTTGTCGATGAATTAGAGCGTGATAGAAGATGGCAACTCGTGAGCGTGAAAGAGACAGTAGATAGATATGAATTGTCAATTCTGCAAAGGCTACCAACCCAACAACAGCAAAATATTAGTATTTAGTTAATAGTACAGTGCCACTCAAACTGTTGTTAGGAAAATACTTTTATTCCAATATTTATGGCGCAAATTTAGAATTCATACGGTGAACAAATCGTAAATCATTTATCGTGCCTTTATTATTATTGTTTTGAAAAACGCAATGGAATAACTAATGCTGCCGCATTGTAATTCAGTATATTTTTCAGTATATATGTGAGTTGAAATAAATATAAATACATAAATTTACATCGATGGCTTTCTACCACTTACTAAATTTCCAAAAGGCAAACAACAATCAAACGATAGTAAATTGTAATGTAAATTAAAAACAAAATAAAATCATTAGAAACTGATGATGATGATGCCGAAGCAAATGCAAAGCTCGTCTTCAATTTATTGGAAAAGCAATTTGAAAATTTTCCTGATTTATCAAGAAGAAGAAAACAACCAAACGTATTTAAACAAATAACTAACTCCACTCTTGAAGAAGTCGCTTGTTTCTGCAAGAGTGTTTCGATAAAATAATTAACATGTTTTTCGATTAAACATGTTTATTATATAATCGTAATTTCATTAAATGGCGATGTATTATGTTGTTGTGCTACTATGATGTGAAATATTTAAGAAAAAAATTGTTAGGAAATTTATTGAACCATCGTTTTGGATTATAGTAATTTTATTTAAACTTTGAAATACAACTAAAACTGCACTTAACAAGTTCGAAAATAAATGTTATAAATATTGTCCTGATATTTTTCATATTAAGCATTGAACTAAGCGATATTTTGTTTTAATAGATATTTTGATTCCATAAAATGATTCTTGACAATTTTTACGATCAGAATGAAGAAAAATGTAAGAATAGAAAAATCGAATGTGGAAGAAAACAAAAATGCTGTTTTTTTTACAAAACATAGGAGGCAAAACTTTCGCTTCATTCTGGTTTTCGTTTTAAAAAATACCGTAAGAAAATGAATTATCAAGACTGAAATTAAAAATTGAAATAAAGTATCATAAAATAACTCGCAAAATAAAAGTGTTCAGGTAAATTCATTTAAAATAAAACCTTTCAGTGTAGACATGGTGGAATAAAATTAAGAGATAGTCTTTTAGTGGAAAGGATTAAATTCATCAAATTATTTCTGAAATAATTTTAAGAATCTACAAGAGCGATATTTGTAAGCATAAATTGTTGATAATGTTTTCCAGTATTTCAGGTTGATAATTTGAACTGCAAATTATGAAAAAGGCCCTAAAAACTCAAAGCGAAATTACTTAAATGAAAATCGCGATATAATTCATCACAAGAAAAAATATTGTATAAAAATGTATTAACACTATACAAAGATGAAATTTAAAAATAAAAATAGAGGTCTATGGGCGACCCTTAAGATCCACACAATGATTTGTTTTTATTATTAATTATTTTATTAAAATCCCTAATTATTAACTGCACTAGCGTCACTACTGTCATTCCATTCAAAATGGCTGAACCGATTTTGCTGGAAACTCACTCAGTTTTAAGTTACGTAATTACGTGGTTCTACGTCAATATCATCTTCGGTTCTCGAAATAATCGAGCCGAAAAATAATTGCGAACGAACATACCCACATATGTACATACACACACAGACTTCTCTCTAAAAACGATGAATTTGTATTCATAACACGTGGAGATATTTACGTCAAAATTTGGGATTCGCAAAATTGGCCCCATTCTATAAACTTCCTACTGGGAACTGAGAAGTTAATGATGAAATATTTTGTAAAATTTGACATTTATGAATAATTTCAAGAAATAACATGCGTTGTTACAAAGAAATTGATAGTTTATTTTGAGTACAATTTTTAAAACAGTTAAAATTAACAATTTACGCTCAAATATATTCTTGAAGCGTTTCCGTGTGTGTGTTCAAAATTTGATGGATATGTTTGTTCGGGTGAATTTTTATTTGAAAATTGTTGGTCAAAATTGTTCGTTAATTGTTTTTGAATGAATAAAATCATGTAATTTCAATTAAAATCTTTTTATTTTCTAAAAAATACGAAAATTTAATTTTTTAATTTTTGAGGTGAACCCAAAATTAACGCAACTCTTCGTAATTTTTAATGGTGATATGTCGTAACTTTTCCAGTAAAATATTTTCCTATATAAAATTATCCATGCTAATATTTTTAAATATATAGATATTTTAGTTTTATTTTAATATTTTCTCAGGCATTGTTGAACGTTTAGTTACTGAATATTATTTTGAGAATTGCAATCGCTTCTTGAAATATCTGAAGATTTTGGTAGTATCATTTTCTGGTTAATTTTTCTACACATAAAAATTTGATTGCTTCCAAAGAAATTCGCATCAAAACATTTCTCGTGAATTTTTCGCCAAGGATTTTTCTCTACAAAAAAATAATGGAACGAAAACAAAATAAGGTACTGAATGTCAGATGAATCCTTCGTAGGGATAGCTTCAAAATGAATTCGGATAGTGATAGAGTGTTTTTAATTGGAAAATTCAACAAAAAAAAAACCTCTTAATTTTTTTCGGCGCGCAATTGATTTCAGCAGAGAAAATATTAGAGATTTTTTCCCGCTCCGAAGCTATGCATATCCTGCCTCCTTTTTACCTTTTGCCGTGTTTACATAAATATATAAAAAACACTATGGGAGGGAGGGGTTCAACACTGTTTGAATTTATATTTTAATTAAAAAATAGTATACAAACATATCCAAAATCATTTTTAATTATTGATGTTACTGGCGCATACTGCGACTTGTGAGATCTGTAAGTATTTTTTTAAAAAAAAATTGTTGTACTATTTTTTCTGTTTTGATTTAGAACCGAAATTTTTTTTCAAAATTTTTCTACAGAATACTTTAAACGACTATTATTAGTAGAAAGCTTTCGCTTTACAATATTTACAAAAGTTGCCTTTATTAAAAATATATTTATTTTTAAAATTCATCAATTTAAAATTGTAGTATTTTTCGTTGAGGCCTTATAAAATGAAGCAAAGAATATCAGAATTCGGGGAATTGTTTATTATCACATGATCCAAAATGTGTGATGAGTAGAATAAATATTCTAATACAAAAACAAAAAGATTTGTAGAAGTTTTGTCGGTATCCTAAAACTACAAGAGTGGATATTTCTGGTGAAACTTCCACAGGATAATGAATATAAGTATATGAAAAGTATCTAAAAGAGGAGCATTACTAAGAAAACAAACAAATAAATATTATTGATTGTAATTGTCCTTTATTCTTTTCATCAAGTGTAAATACTTATAAACAGAATACATACTGCGTAAGGTAAAAATTTCTTTGTACATACATTACACACATTGAATATTAATTATTTTCTATATTCTCCAATTTATTGTCGCCACCATTTCCTGTATTCAAAATATCAAAATTATTTTCTATTAGTTTATTTTTGATAATCATTTAGAGTGTGACACACACTGGGAAACGAACGCATATTTCACACGTTCTTTATTTTTTAAACAATTAGAGGAAAACTGTGTTAACATCCGTGCTCTATAAAGTGCAAATTTAGTTTGAAGTTAAAGGAAAAAAAACGGAATACTACAAATAGCAAATAATACTATTCAAACAAATGCAAAGTAATCAAAAATGGTTGATAAATTGATTAGTTTAAATCGAATTGTTTTGTTTTTAAGTCACAGTTGGAAGATAGATCGAAATCAATGGATCAATACTGATAATACTAATAACAGCACAAAGATATATTATATTCATAAAATTAAATAACTTTTTGAATTCGCACCAATAATTAATATCATAATGTTTTAAATACAACTCATAATCACGTTATTACTTATAAAATAAATTTTATTGATCCTTATTGATTGATAAATTTGAATTACTCTTATAATATCCATTAATATGTGCTACACACATAGTCAAATTTTGATTATTTACTTGCTTAGAAAACAACAAAACAAATGAAGAATATTAGGAAACAAATTAAGGTTTTAACTATTTTTTTAAAAAAAAAATATTGTAAGATCATTCTTTGGGTTTGTTTTGAAGTTTATTTCAACTGCACAATTGGTTTTGTGTTTTGTAACATTTAAGGGAGTAATGATTAATTTCGCTTCAAATCAATATCAACACTATTATGTTTGCCAATTATTTTGGTTAGAACATATATTTCTTACAACGCAGCAAACCACAAGCTTTATCGAAAATGCTGGAAAAATACTCTTAGGTTGAACACGTCAGACTATAGCTGCAAAGAAAGAATAAAAGTATTTTTTTTAAAAAATTGTATGCAATTGGTAATGTATCTCAATATAGTCAGTATATAAAAACATGCTTTTGAAACCAAATACACTATAGTTTATTTGGCTATGTAAATTAAAAAAACTACATAATATGTACATTATCAAGTTAATAAGTACGGTACAGTTAATCGCAGAAGATTATACATTATAGAATCCTCTTTAATTTCTCAATAAATTGAGAATTTCAGTATGGGAAAATGAAAATTTAGATAATACTACTGACAAACTATAGCTCATAATGAGCTGACGGTAATGAAGTAGAAACTGTATCATTAGAAGTTTAATGAGGTGAAAAATTTCGTGCTGCAAGTGACATCTATGGGCCGCCCACGTGAATTGTATGACATGGTCATCTCACATTTTGTCTAAAGATTCATATCGTTTTCGGGGCTGCGAAAACCATCTCGAAATGTATGATTCAAACACCGTGCAATAAGTTATCCAGGTTAAGAAAAAAGCTTTTTCCAGGGAATTTTTGTTTACGTAGGATTGCAGAAATTGTCATACCGACTGGTTCAGATATATTTGAAGAAAAACATAATGCTTTTAATCACCAAAATTAAGATCAACAATTTCATAGGAGAATATTGACAACATAGATCATACAATAGGGTCTCCTGAAATTTTATGATTTTTCTCTAAATTTCGGTCAATGGATCTTGAAGAGGAAATCATAGAGAATGTGGTTTAAATCAGTGACGCTAAATTGCACTCAGGTGTGCATATTGATCTATGAGAGTACTCCTCAAAAATGTGGAAGATTCTAGACACTTGAAAATTTATTTAATCAAATAAATATCGGTACTAAGAGTCCTATTTTAGAAAGAAACCAGAACGTTTTTAAAAAACGCACTAATCACAAAGTATGATCTAATTTCGGTTACCCAGATAAGGATGATTATTTACAACTGATAGTAAAGATAAAAGTTTGTAATCGTCCTAGTAGAAGCGCAAAATGCGGTCATCGCGTATATCCTGATGTCGGAATGGCGATTGCCAGACGTGCAGTGGCGGTAACGGTATATTACTGGCGGGTGAGACTCCACCGTCGACGAGGAGCAAAAATTTAGTCGAGGAGATTTCTTTGGAAACTCCCAGGCGCTGAATCACAAAAGGTTGTAGAAAGAAAGAAGTTAGCATCTGGTAGAGGTGTGCCATGTTACCGTGTTTGCCATGGTAGAAAAAGGTGGAATTGTTCCCATTTTTGATATCTTGAAAATTGACCTGATTCATGCATTCTGAGCGTGAAAAAGAACAGGTAAAACTACTACTTACTACTTACTTACTACTTATTTGAGGGGCGTGATTCAGTGCGTGTGTTCACTATGACCACATGAATTTTAAGGCAGAATCACTTGGAAATTCAAACAAAATTTCATATATATGTACAAATTATAATCTAATGCTGAATTACAAATAAAATAAACTACTGTACCAATTTAAAGATTTAAATAATACAAGGTGCGGCGCCAAAATCCGGACAAATCAATGAACATCCTTGAAATCGTGTTATTTATTGAAAAATGAAGTTTAAGTACAAAAAAGTCTTACATGGCATTTTGTGCATCTATTGACATTGTAACTATTTAATGTAGCCTCCATCAGCTTCAATCACGGCCTCCATTCTTGGTCTGAAGCGCTCGCACACTCTCTGCAATTCTGCGCTGTCAATATTGACGAACGCTGTCTCAATGGCGGTCATTAATGATGCCACATTTGGATGTCGAGACTTGTTGGTAACCCTTTCAATCACGCTCTATACGTAATAGTCCAAGGGATTTAAATCTGGACTATTCGGAGGCCAAAATTCCTTAAAACCAGAACATTTCAAAACTGTCCGAGTGCCATTTTTGGACCAAATGGCTCGTGTGTGCTGGAGCCCCGTCCTGCTGGAACCTTGATCGTGTAAGAATAATATCGAAGATCCTCTTTAACGATTCTCCGCATGGTAGGCTCACTCACATTCACAATAGACGCCAGTTTTCATAAATGATTCTTCCAGAATCAGCTCTTAAGTCCTTTTGGTGACTTCAGGGGTTCTCACGGTGTTTTTTTTGAGTGCCGCTTTCTTGCCGGTGTATTTGAACCTTCATCTAACTGTTCTTGAGCTTTGTACTTAGTAACAGCCTCATATACAGTTAATTTAGGATATCGGAAAAATTGAATAATCTCCCGTGCTAACCGTCCAGCGCGAAGACTTTCGATTATCGCGGCTCTTCGGTTATACTCTTGACTCATTTTTAACAGACTGGCAATTTTGAGGTAAAAACCTTTTACTTATGTTGGCTGACTACTCGTACGCCAACGGCAACCTCTGGCACAAACACAACGAAGCGGGAAATTCAATTTGAAAACTGTCCGGATTTTGGCGCCGCACCCTGTATTTATTATTGATTCTAGTGTGTTTATTCAAAACAAAACAATCATTAGTATTGGCCAAGCGATTTCTATTGATTTAAACATAAATCTAACGAAACAGCAAGAAGAATAAATAAATAAAATTCAGGGTTTAACCGCGCAACTAATGCGATATCGCACGTACTAGGTCGTGGTAATGCCTGACGAGTCTATCTGACATAAGTTAATCTAGAAATTTTTGCTTTTCTAAATAGCCTTACATCGCAATTATAAAGAAAGGAAAAAATCGAGCATTGAGTAGTGTTGATGATAAATTTCCTTTTTTATAGATTCCAGATTTTTCTTCGAAATTTCAAGTGATTGCTGATTTTACGGTGAAAAGGTGAAGAGAATGACGTGCATATTGTTGCCGAATTCAGCTGGTCTATCAGTTTTCCAGCAAATTATTGAATTCGTCTGCCCGATACGTAACGATCGTTACCTCGTCCCTGGACTGAGCATCCTGCTACTCATCGAGTTTTTAAGACTCAAGGATATACTTGCAAGATCCAATAGAAGACATACCAGGAGAATTTTAACGAAAGGATGTGAAGGATCTCATCATTACGATGTAAGTTGTTGAATTTACATTGTAATGATGAGACCATAGTATCTTGCATCTTGATACTTAACGTTGAATCTCGTGAAGAATTTATCGTTAAAATATATATTTATTTATTGGTTTTTTATTAAGTATTATTATATTATAGAGCAATGACTAATTTAAAAACAAAAACAAATTTTCAACCTGAAAATCGAAAAATTGTGTCGACTTTTTTCGATTCTTTTTAGAGGCTTTAGCTTCATTTCAATATTGCAAGAATTTGGGCACAACCCTTTAACAGATTGAATATTTTTAAGATCTATTTGGAATTTTTAAATTTAACAGCAAGTACTACACAGACGATACAATTGACTATGAACTAATTGGAGATAACACTTCAACATTAAATACTTTACGAAGAAATGCTTTGCGTCTAGAAAACAGAATAGTAATGAGTAAAGCATATAAGATAAAAAGTAAAGAGATTAAAATTGGCGGAAACTGTAAAATTAAGTTGATTTTCAGTTGAGTTTTTAAATTTATACAATCACAAGTTAATGAGTCAAGTTGATATCGAAATCCATGCTCTTTATATCAGCAAAAATGCAAAAACCATCATCCACGGATTCATAACTTACCTCACCACAATGATATCCCCACTAAAGTTGCAACAGCAGCAAATGTTGCAGTCGCAATTCCACCAAAGAAGAATTTTTTCAAACCTATACCCGAACCTAGGTTGAAATAAATTTACTTTAAATATTGAATAACTATATCGGTTTTTCTCCAAAGTCATCGAAATCCTTATCGTGGTAAGTCACAATTTAAAGTGGATATAATATTTTGTTTGAGCTTTTAACTCTTCAATGTTTTGAATTTAGTTATCAAAACATAAGAAAAGCAAGAAATTTATAATTCTACGTAAAATATTATAGTTAAGCTTCTAAAAAGTTTCAAGAAACAATATTGGAAAATAAATTGTGAAGCAAGAAACAAATAGGAATTGTAAATATCTTCGCAGATGAATAAGTGAAATTCATATTAAAGGACGAAATTTATAGTACAAAAAGAAGTTCGATGACTCTACAAGAATACAAAATGTGTAATAATAAAATACTTACATATGTTTTATGAAAAGTGCTGACGAGATATTTCACGTTGCACATCACAGACAAAAGCAAGGACAATAAACAATATATGGAATATGCAACAAAATACACAAAACTTTGTATGATGTCATTTAAGAATAAAATACATTTAACAATGGTGCACATATTTGAAAGCATGTAAACTAGGACATTGACAAATGTAAATATTAGATTTTATGAGGTTTTTTTCTTGATTTTTTACATGGAATTATTCGAGCGAAGACGGTGAATTCCCAATTAGTATAACTTGATTTTGAGTATCCGTATGCTGACCTGATACATTCAATCGATCTCCGTATTCTGCTAAAAGTTCAATTATCACACCATTGGACCAACCGAATCCCAGTTGGACTTCGTATTCACCACCTTTACCATGTCCACCGAATACTTCTGCATCGTACTGAAAAGGAAAATTGGAAACAAATGTACAGTTAGTTATAGAAAAATACATAAGAAATTGGGTTGAAAATTTTGAGGATTAGCAAAGAAAGCACTTTCGGTTACAAATCAATTTTATTCTTCCACTCAGTTTGCTTCAACATTAAAACATTTACTGCAACGGTCTTTTAAAATAGAATACCTTTCGAATAAAATAATTAGTCACAGTTTCCAAAATATGCATCAGTTTTTCGGTCATTTTTTTTAGCTAAGGTAGAACACACCTGGAGAGTAAAGGGAATGGTGTGTTGTCTATGTGAAAGGGTAGGTTTTTAGGCATATGCTTCCTTTTCTTTTGGATTCTCTCATTTGAATTGTTACTGTGCTTTCGCTCGATTTTAATCACAAGACAGATTTACCGCAGACCGGTGTATAGAAAAGGATCCATGTTCTAGGTTGGACGTATGTATATATTCTGATCGCTTTCTTTTATTACCCACACGGTAAGAAAGCAAATCGGTAAGAATGAAAATCGTCCGCATCTAACAATTTGTGGTTTTAAAGGAGCTATGACCGTGTGAGAGTTGACAAGAAGTAAGCACTCTTTTATAACGCAGCAGGCAATGAAATCCTTATGAAAAAATCGGGTAAGAGACCGATGAGAGCGTGAAAGTTGCCAAGAATATAATCAGAACGTACGGTCGGTTAACGGTAATTTATGTAAATCGTAAAAGAGTAAAAAGGAATACACGACGTTTACATTCTCTTCGATAAAAATCAGAAAGCAATCGGAACGGAAAACTTGTATGGACTTACCTTTTCAAACATATGTGTTGTTTCTTTATACGCTTTGAAATTGGATAGAGCCCATCGTTCAGCCCATTTGTAGGCCAACGCTTGTGCTTCTGGAGTTTTCAAATTTTTCAGTCCTTCAATCAGAATGTATTGCATTGGCGGCCAAACGTTAGGGAAGTCCCATTGTTCACCGGTATTTAGTAGAGTGTTTGGTACACCGCCAGGATAATCATCTAGGCCTGTACTGTTTATATACTGAAGTACACGTTTGGAAATGTGTTCCGTATCGGAGATATTGTAGCATTTCATCCAAAGTGGCGATAGGTTAGTTGGTACAAAATAGTTTCTCCTCTTGCTGTTGATCATATCGTAATCCAACCATACACCAGCTTCTTCGTCCCATAGTACAGCTTGAATACCCTGTAAAATTTTAAATTAAATGTTATTAAATAGATATGTTGCAATATAATGGAGAACTCACATCAAATAGTTCTTTTGCCTTTGTTTGATACGTTCCAGCTTTCTCGATATTTCCATTCTTCAAATGGATTCCTGCAATAATTTGTGCATTCCAATACAGTATAGCGTTCAATTCAACCGGAATTATCGATCTAGTTTTAAGATCCTTTAGTGTCCCGTTCTGAGATCCATCGGCCGTAATAAACCACCGACTAGAAAAGTCCATGCCTGATTCGGCAGCTGCTTTCAGTTCCGCATAGCATGCTTCCTTTTCGGCTTCACTCGTAAAGATTTGTGCTGTCTTATAATCCTCACTATACGATTCTGGTCTGGGTCCTTTCGACATATCACCATATGCAGCTAAACTATGTCCATTTATGACATGCATATGATTGTTCATCCAGAATTCAAACTCATGCTCGAGTGTGTCGACATTTCTGATAGCGAACTCATCGTCTCCTGTGAAATCAATATAGGATTGGATCATTGGCGCTAATAGTGGGGGTTGCGATCGTCCCGAATAGTAAATTCGACCACCGTTGGGAATGAATCCGTAACGTTCAACGATGGATAGGAAGTTACTCAACATTCCACGTGCTGTTGTGTACATTTCACTGTAGAGTAGCCCGCGAATGATCCAGTATGAGTCCCAATAGTAGAACTCCTTGAATCTACCACCAGGCACTATTACTGGATTCTTCACATAAATGATGGAGTACAAATCAGGATTGTCGGCAACATCTTGGACCATTTGTCGTCCCAACATCTTCCAAAGATGATTTAAATCTTGACCCCATGCCCGCAGATCGGAATTGTAAATTGACTGAAGGAACTTTGGACTTTCTTTCCAATCGGCAGGATCCCAGTCGGCAAATTCTGTTCCTGATTTTTCAAAGTTATCCTGAAATAAAGTTATGAATTAAATGAAATAATTTAATAAATGTTTCAGATGTGTTTAACACATAAATTGTGAACATAGGATGCCAAAATAAGTTTGGTGTGAAAAATTACCTCGACAAACTTTTCCAACTGCATTTTTGACGGTTTTTGATTTGCGGCAGCCATCATATCGTCAAAAGCCTTCAACGTTTTGGTTGGCGAATCCTTCAATTTCATATCGACAAAGGTTTTAGAGTCGGGATACAGTTGGGCCATTTGGATGGTATGCAGAAGAGGTCCTTGACAGAATACATCGCTGAAAGAAGAGTTAAACAAACTTAATGATTGATTTTAACACTAAGTTAGAATCGTTTGAAATCCTTGTAAACATGTTGGTGAAAACAGAAGAGCAACGATAATTCGAGTCTCGTTAGTTCGTGGTCCTATTTATTTTGAGCTTCGAGGTGGAACAACGCTTATTACGCTTTCTCTCGTGCTCTATTTCCTTTTGATTGCCTACTAGACACTTTGTTTTAAAAATGACTCAGTGGCAGACTGTCTGTTGCTGCCTTTGGAAGTATACTCGTTATACACTGTGTAATACCAGAGCATTAGTGTATTCTTTACAGTCCCTGTATGTTTATTTTAGTTTTTTAAGTCATTTACAGTTCGATTATATTTTAAGGCGATGAGTTGAAAGGTTAAAAAGAAAGTTTATGAAATTTAAAATAAAACATGATATGGATTGCGCAAAGTTCAGCGAAAACTTCATGGATGAATGAGCCCGCACCTTAAATCTTGACATTCCTATAAGAAAAATGCACAGTTGGCGGTTGAGCTTGACAACCGATTGGCCGTTCAACGGCAGTTTTTGACCGAAAATGGAGGCGAATAAAATAGAGTCAACCAGGAGATCTTGATTGGACAAGTGGATTGGTTATTAGTGAGGGAACGAATTTCAATCGAGCGAGTGAAATAAGAAATGTCGCGAATTGCGCTGCGATTTTGTAATTTCTTAGAATTTTGATAGATTTTCTAGGCGTTCATGAGAGGAAAATTTTGATTGCGACCATGGGACGAATTTCATGAGTAGAGCTTCTGTAGATTGCGAGTGTTTCTCTTAGCTGACGTTTGAATTGAGAAAAACAGGACATTCTCAAGTTTTGATTCGTGATTGAGATTGTTGCTCAGAAAATGCTTGATATAGTTCTTAGATTTTTGTCCTCCGTGAACACTTAAGTAGTAGTATTTTATACTTCCAAAAGTCGTGTCCTGGGTATCCAATGAGGGGCATATTGGAAGAATAAATGCCAATGGAAAAACTACAATTAAACCCACTTTTACCGCGTGTTATCAATACATTTGATGCTCTCGAGAACGAAGTAGACTTCAAGAAACTTATTGAACCCTTTATTGCATGGATTTTTTGCAATTCAGACGAAATACTGTGAAGTCTAGCAAATAAATCGTTCGATGAATTTTGATTGATTGTTGGTGGCACAGATATTTGCAAAAGAGAGAGTTGTTAGTGGTCAAACTTCAATTTATAACGAATAAAAATAATACGAATTAAAAGTTTGTCACGTTATTTATTGATGAAAAGGTTGATATACGGTATTTATTTTCTCCCTTTATTCTAATCCATAATGGCAATACGAATATCATACTACATAGGACGAAGTGACATTTTTTTCCCTGTAAATCAGAGTACTAAGCGTTTATTCAAAGCGTAAAAACAATGGAATAAAAATGTTGACAATGGAGTGATCCTCAAGTTGAAGTGGATCTTTAGGATTGCTCACCCTCGTATTTATTTTTAGCAGGTGATACTTACGATTGAGATAAGTAATGGTGGGCCTAATCGGGTTTAGCATGCGATATCGCAAGCGGTAAGTCATGGTAGGGTGCGCCCAGCCAGTAACATCTATGCCAGGCGAGCTCTGCTAAGATTCGTGGACCTGCGTGAGAGCTATGACCTACCGAGAGGTTGTTTGTATGTGCGTCTAATGTTTGAAGTTTGATCGTTGTTTCAAGATTAAGTTTCGTTTAAAATAGTTGGTTTCTTGCTCCTGGGTGGATCTTGATTGCGATTTTCGAGTGTACAATACGGCTGATTGCGGATTTGATATGATATTTAATTTTCTTGAATTTCGATTGGTCGGTATTTGTGTAATCGGGCATTACCACGACTGCATCTCAGGTAATGATATTAAGCGCCAAAGCAACAAAAACGGCCTATAACAATTCGCTCTGAACTGAGCTAGCCTGCCAGCTGTCACCACGCCTCGTCTCGCAGACGTCGAAAAAAATAATTGCGTAATTGAAACGAAACGGGTGTAATTTTCAAAATTACTCCATCTGATAACAGGGAAATATGTAAGGTCTAAGGCCATAACTAAGTCAGAATCCCTTGTAGCTTATATGAATCAAAAGTCACAAAAGGCAGTTTCTGAAATATTCCCCATTTTTTCTCGTCTTTTCTTCTCAATCATTTTGCTATTCAATGGGGTTTGCATTATTAAAAGTTGTTTACTTTGGTATTGGAAGAAAGGACGCTGTAATATTTCAAGTAGAGTCTAAGACCTAAATAATATTATTTCATTTCAGGACTAAAAAGGTGGTACGATATTATCAGGTATTCTCTTGAAATATTCAGTCGCATTTTATTTCATTTCTTCGTTAATATTTTGAGTATAACTTAATGAGATCTGAGATGTTGCAAGACTCTTGATATTTTCTTATATTGTTTTTGAAGATGGAAGATCCTTCACAAGACTAAGCATTGCACGTGTTTTAAACTGTGTAAGTAGAAAAGGTTCCTAAGGCTTTCTTCGACTTTGAATTTTCTTTCTGAGCATATATTATAATTTAACGCAGTTTATTAGTAATAAATCCTAAGAATAAAATAAATGTCCTGTTTATATGGTTACTGTCCATTACTCGTACTATTTGATTTGCATCGGTGTTGTAATCTATCCTAGAGAGATTCATTTTCTGACTGGTTGTACCTCGTTTTTATCACCAGGGAAATGTTCAAAAGTTTGATTAGGTCTAAATGCTTCTTTATGTTTAACATTCAGGTCATTACTACCACTAGTCTTAGTGCTAAGAAGGTTGGTAAATCTAAATGTTCATCTTGCCAGAGATTAAGAGTAACCTTCTTTAAAATTCATTATTAATGTTATAGATCTTTCGATGATTGTTGAGATATAGATAACCGAAGTGTTTGTGATCATTGGTGGTTTGACGACAACTGGGAGTGATACGAGTCAAACTATTTTCAAAAAATGCGTTTCTAATGGTACTGCAGCTGTTTCTGCTTCCCATTCTTATAGTGAAAGTTATACATTTTGCAGTAGGATTGACGTGTTTTCCCTGCTTGTACCATGATGAGTTGATTAGTGGCTTTGTGAAATCATCGCAGTTCTTCCTTATTTATGGGTGGTAAAATACTAGCTATTAGTACCAATTAGGTAAAACATATGATTGGATGGCTGAACCACAACGATTCATTTGAATTTATCCTGTAATTTTCACCAAGTCTGTCAAATTTCTCCAAAATTTGTTGCCTGTAATTCATGGAGGATATTTTTTTAAATTGCAGACTATGTCTGTTTCCTCTGATGAGACTGTATTTGGAAAAACTCATTTTTGAACATTGTGTCTAATTACAAAGGGGAGACTAGTACTGCATCATGAATAATTTACAATGTTTGTATGTCTGAAAGTAGTTACACAGCAGTCCATTCATACCTTGGCGTACGTCTTTTAATTTGAATAATCTGCCTAGATTTTCACTTTAGTTTCGCACCCTTATTTGAAGATTTCAATAACTTAAGCAGAATTAATGTTCAGTGGTCACGAAAGTTACAGAATTTACCCTTTTCACAACCACATCTAACTTGATAGGTGGTACCAGTTTAAAATAATTAAACTATCAGTGCTATGATAGGTTAGGCAGTTGACAGACAGATGTTCGGAATTTCAAGAGAGTAAACCATTATGGAATCTTAAATTTTATTAACGGAACTTCGAAAATCAAAATGAACATCGAAATTGGAAGAAATGTTGTCTATATTTTTCACGATGTACTTTCAAAATTGTACTTCTGACGTATTTTAAATCCTTTATCACAACACTCGAACGTGTAGGATTTCTCATTGAGATTACTATCTAACCAGTGAAATTAAATAAATACATTGTTATTTCCAAAGTGATCATTATGTTGATATCTAATTATTGAATGCAAAAATTAAATCTGTTTACGCAAGTTAATTAAAATTTTAATCCGATCGCGATTGTTATTGAATTCAAAAGATTATTTCAAATAATCTTCGGTACATGCTTTGCATTGTAAGGAAATTACTTAAAATACTATAAAAGATTTGTGGTTTTGATAATTGTTGTCTGTTTTCATTCCTAGCATTACTGTTCAAATATGTTTTGTAATTTCGATGTATATGCTATCTTATTGAACAATTTTTTACGAACATAACAAGAGGATTATTATTATTATTGAATTTTACAGTTCAAAGAAACATTTTTAAATAAGCGTGTTTTAAGCAATTTAGAAAATGTCTCTGATGAATATTATGAGCGTCGAATAAATTCCCAAAATTAAATTTTATACTTACCACGCCGGTATCACAATTTTTGTTGCTAATTTTTTTGTTACTTCATAGCTGAATCCACTTCGTATCACATTTATATTAAGTACAAGCCCAAATAGGAAATTCGCCTTAAGCATTTTAACTGTGTATCCTAACAATTTTTTTTAAGAATTTTTAAAATTAAAATTTATTGAAATTCAAATTGATTAAATTTGCACTAAAGGGACTTTTCGAAGGCATTTCATCAAAACACAAGTTTATTCAAAACATTAGTTGATAAGATTTCTAGTATTTTCTCTCATTACATACCTTTTCTTGAAATAGGTTTGTGAATTGAGTTTATAGTCAATAGAATGGTGATTGAAAATTTAACATCAAAAATTGACATTGAAAAAGTCAATTTGTGAATAAACCGCAGCTTCCTTTATTGTTCTTGGGATACCACTCATCCCGATAGTAATGTCGTAATCATATGAAGATTTCAAGGGTGCTTCTAAATAACTTCCACTTCAGATTTTCTTCAGATCCCAACTTTTATTTATATTTTCACCAAAAACTAGCAAGTTTTTTGACTTCCGATTCATAAGGGAAATTCAGCTGTTTCTTAGAAAATTAAAAAAAAAATTCATAATTTTCTACAATAAATATTGTTTTTGAAAATATAATCATAAATATAATAATTGAAAATTTCTTACGTTGTTTTTGTCCATAATTTGTTTGAAAATAATAGTTAAGAAGCAAGTTTTAAATACGGTATTGAATTTATTTATTTTAGTCGATATTTCTCTTGTGTTTTTCTTTGTAAATTTCATGTTCAAACTAAATAAATAATCTAAGATAATTTTTTAAACATATTTTTTATTACTTTGTGTACATAAAGGGTGTTTTTCAGATGTATAGAACTTCAAACTTCAAAGACTTCGCGTCACAGCGTCTCGAAATGATGGAAATTTATTTCCGAAATTCGTGTTTCATAATCGTATATCTGAGCAGTCCATGCGCAATACGATTGGAAAGATTTTATACTTTATTGGGCAATGCTCATCCAAAACGAGCTCGTGCAGTGCGTACCGAGGCAGCTGTCGCTGCTGTAGAGGATAGTGTGACTGAGGATCCAAATTTATCGATTCGGCGCAGTTCTCAACAACTTGGCCTCTGTCCGTCCACTGCATGGAAAATCGTGTGGAGAGATCCTGAACTAGAAGGCCCAACTTGTGCAGCAATTGCGTTTGCAATAGAGTTTGCGTCGTACGTTCAGTGAATGGGATGAGTTGGAAGTTGAACCGAATATTTACCGTTCATTTATTTTCAGCGATGATGCTCATTTCTGCCAAATTGCTGTTTTTGGTATGTGGATAATACTCAAGAGACGTTAAAAGCCTCATTAAATTCCGAAAAAGCCACTGTGCAGTTGGCATGCCGGCGGCATATATTTGAAAAAGAAAGGACCAATTCTTTTTCAAATATGAAGACAGAAACAACGTTACTGTTAATGGCGATCGTCTTCTCCGACAAATGATTCGTAATTTTTTGATTCCCAACATCAATGCCAATCATCTGAAGGACAATCGGTTCTAACAGGATGGCACAACATGCCAGACAGTGCTGGAAGCACTTTTAGGATCGTTATTGGCCTGAACCCTTGGGTGAAAGATTTATCTCAAGAAATAGACCTGTGAACTGACCGTCCAGATCATGTGATTTGAATCCATTGGACAAATTTTTGAAGGAGACGTCAAATCATCTGTCTATGCTGAAAAACCAGCAACTGTTGATGAATTGAAAGTCAACATTCGACGCGTTAGTGGCGAAATAAGGCCGGCTATGCTGGAAAAAGAGGTGCAAAATTGGACAGACAGAATGGTCTTTCTAAGATGCAATCGCAGTGCTCATATGCCGGAAAAAACTTTTAAACACTAAATGCCATGAAATTTTCAAGCAAATAAAGCCAAAAACAGGTCATTCCAATAATTTATTTGTGTTGTATTTGTTTAAAAAATTCTATGCCACTTTAAAAAAACACCCTATAATAATTTTTCCCCCCGAAACAATAGTACATGGATATTTTTGTTTTCGTAAAGTTCAATAAAATTCTTAAGCTTCATTGTCATTAGTCATGAAATACTTTCAATGCTTCAGCAACTTTGTCACAAAGAAACATGATTCTGAGTATCTAAACGTACTCGTATACAAGTTTTTTTGCAGTGTAAGAATCAATTCTCCTTGATAAATTGCACTTTCCAATAAATAATGTGGACATTCATCGTAAAAACTGTTCAAGTTGATACGATTAAAAGCAAACTAGCAAACATAGATAAATCGAATTCAACTAACTCGATAGGTTCTTCAGTATCTGTTATCTGTTCAGCTTAGATACTTGGCGCAATTGAATAATTGTTAAGCAATGCGACATGATTCGTTTGTGATTCAACTACTACTGTAAGCACTTACATTATGTACACAGTCAGCACTCGATTTTGTGATAGAAGGCGCCTCTAAAAATCACCTCTGGTTCCCATTACAATGTTCATACTTTTCGTCATGCGAGTGTATATGACGAGCCATTGATGAAAAACACTTTATTTTTGAATGCTTCACAATGAGTGACCACAATAGTGACTATCTGTGCCAAAGATGGCGCGAATTATGCATTGTTTATTGATTTATTCGTTCAATTTCAATGTTAAGGTTCTGTGCGCACTGCGAACAGGAAATGCAACCACTTAACTATATTGTTTGGTAGTTAGGAATGACACACGTAGGTTTTTCGGAAGATTGAGCCAACAATTAAATGTGTGAAGGCCATGTGTAATATTGTAATATGATAAAACTAATTGAAGATTCACATTGAAGTTGATGAATTGCTTTTCATTATTTTAATTTTCCCACGATTACATTTTGGGTTGTTTCCCACTTCAAATTGAATAATTTGGCTAGAAGGCTTTCCTTACATGCATTTTACTCAAAAAGGTCCTCAAAATATTCAGATAAGAAGTTCACAAAAATAGGAAATTTTCAATATCCGAACCTATTAGATTGTAACAATATCTTTGATATTAGAAATCCTCCTATTTTAAAAGGATTTCGAAAAAAATTCGCCAAGTCACATGAACATTTTCCTTTTTTCAAATTGATTAAATGTTTTCCCACTACATTTAAACTTATTTCAAAACCATTTGAAATTTTTCCCTATTCTTTAAAACTTTTTCCAAATTATCATTATTCATTTCATTATTTTTAGGACAAAAATCAAAAAATAAAATATCTCTTCATCCGTAAAGTCCTTACAACTTCTTAATGAAACTTATTTCGGTATTTCGTAGAGGTGGATTCAGCCTGAGTAAACAATTGTTCTGCATGAGCTCCGCGATGGAGAATTTCGAACAATGTTTTTTTTTGAATTTTCAGAAATTTTTTGTCACTTCTTAACGGATTTGATACGAGAATTTTCATCAAAAATGTTTTTACTCATGGCCAGCTGTAAAATATTTGGTATGCAGAACAACGATTTTTTCATTTATGGGTACACAATTCGAAAATCCTAGATATATAATAAAAAATTGTATAGTTAACATGCCACATTACAATTTTTAAGTGAGTGTGCTCCATTTTGACTTTATAGAAAATATCGAATATATTATACTATCCACTGTATTGATAGGATAAAGTTTAAATGAACTGGAAACAGTTTAAACAGTCTGGGAAAACAATAAATGACTTGGCAAAGAGTTTAAGTGACTTAGGAAAAGTTTAAATGGGGTGGGAAAGGTGGGAAAGGTGACCTTTGATGTTAAATAACTCGCAACGTGAACAAGATTTCGAAATGGACTTTTGACATGTATGTATGTATGTATTATGTCAAAAAAAAGGAACGTGAAATAAAATAATTTCATAGAAGTGCGGCCTTTTCTTCCTAATTTGACTTGGCTGAAATCCAAGATTACTTCAATTTTTTGCCTGAATCATGCACCTGCACTAAAACTTTTTCGCTCAATATAGTGGAATTGAAGTAGTAGTACTAGTTGGTCGTCTTTAATGTGAACAACATAGAATGTGTCATTCGAGAAGCATTAACGCATAAACATATCGTAATGCATAATAAATTCAATTTTTGAAGAATAAAAATAACAACTAAAAAGATTTTTACTTCAAATAATAAGCGAATCAACTTTTTATACATTATTTTTATTATTTAAATCATGAGAAATTGTGAGGAAAAAAGTTTATGAAAAATGTCACAACAGTTGTGTAAATTTTCTCAAAATGGCAAACGGATTTCTTCGACAATGACAATTATTTTGTTTTGCTGTAACTATATATCTATAGAATAGCTCGTCGGTAAAACTCAAAATTTCGGTGAAAAGTTTCACCACAGAATTTCTCTCAAATATAATAAGATAAAAGTCTTTAAAGGTTTTAGGGCCTAGAATAAACAGAGGAGCGTTTGAAGACGTAATATGAATGCTGTAGTCAAAATAAAAAAACTAAATTCAATGTAATATTTCTATAATATTTTTGATTACGAAACAATCACAAATTTGCAGAAATACAGCAAAAAGAAAAAAATCGAATACCAAAAAGAGCACTATCGTGTCATTATAGAGAATCTAAGTTACTTAGTTTATTAGAATAGCAATGGAAGGATACTATTGTCCCAGAATAAAACAGAGAAAGTTATTAAATAGATCGAACTGTCTTCTATTCTAAAAGGAAAATTAAAGAACCACGAATTTCTCGGCAATTTTGAAATTTCTTTGAAACAAGACTTCGAAAAAATTTGTGGAATATGCAAAATTTCCACGATTGACGTGATATTACCAATTTTAATTGAAAAAAATTGCCTCAAATGAACTCTTTGCCATTAAAATACAAAAATATATATATGCTTCACCGTTTTAATTTTATAAGTAATAAAAATATTTTCGATTTAATTTGTTAGAATTTTAATGAACATTTTAGCAATTTTAGATGCACTACATTTTTTTCGAGGAGACATGCTTGAGAAAAGCATAGTTAACTGAAGTCATTCTTTAGTTGTACAATAAAATATTATAATATTATTAAAAACATAGCTTTTTTATTTCAAACCAGTTTTTCGGTTTATTAAATGATGCCGGATTACTTACAGATTGGTTATTGCTCCAGCAGCTTGACTGCAAAGTAGATGATAAAACATATTTATATTTTTTGAAATTTGTATTATAGTAAAAAGGACTTTCTGTGCGATAATAAGACATGGATTCTTCACTAAATTGAAAAAATTAAATACCTTAAACTTGAATCAAAATGCTCACAATAATTTCTTTTATTTTCTCAGGTAAGTAAACCTGAAAAATTTACAACAACCAATATTTGATTTAACTATAAATCGTTTACCTCAATCAATTCAGTTCCATTGAAGCATAAAATGTTAAAATAGTTATAGTCTTCGCTAATTAATTGCAAATTGGATGCAAAACAAAATTGTGATTGGAACTAGTGATATGAAATATATATGCACGTATTTATAATATAAATTTATTTGAATAAAAACATTCACATTTTCGATATATATATATATTTGAAAAACAAAAGAGCTTAGCTTTAGCAGTAGATAATCTGTTAAACTAATAATTATCGATCTTGCGAATCCCAAATTTTGACATATCTCCACGTTTTAAGGTCCCTAGAATCCAAATCCATCGTTTTTAGAGATGTCTGTGAGTGTGTATGTACGTATGTGCGGATGTGCGTATTATTCACACACATCCGGTATGTACGTATGTGCGTTCGGAATAATTTTTCGTCTCCATTATCTCAAGAACCAAAGCTCGGATTTACGTGGGACCATTTGACGCGTAATCACGTAACTTAAAACTGAATGACTTTTCAGCAAAATCGGTTGGGCCGTTTTTTATTTAGGATGAAAAAACTGAAAAAACGACTAAAAATTGCTTAGTTTTAAACTGTTGATACGCACTATTAATTCGTGCAGATACCAAATACCTTCATAGCAATGTTGTTATTATTGTGCGTTTTAGCAAAATTGTGATCAAATTTGTAAAAAATGTTATTTCAAAAAAAAAATAAAGATTAATTTATAAAATTCCAAACTTATATTATCAGGTTTGGGTGATATTTGGATATTGTTATAAATAATTTAATATTGTTAATAACAATGAAACAATATTAGTTATAATTTGATATTGTATACATAAAGTCAATTATAATTATTCAGTAACGGTCAAACATTCTTAATAACGAATGATTATTTTAAACAATAATTAAATACCCTCAATAATAGTTGTGGATTCCGAGGCCGAGATGGAGGACAAGAAGGATGATGAGGACGAAGAGGACAAGGTTGCCGAGGCTTTGGTGGAGGATGACCAGGTGGTGGAGACATCTTCCTCCACCAAAGCTTTTATGGTTAGATAAAAAATTGATAAAAATAATAAAAGTAGTTATATTAATTTAGAATAATAATGTTTAATAGTAGTAATTATCAATAATAGTGATTAATAATAAAAGAAAATTATAACTTTTTATTCACTCCACTGGGAAGTTAGTCGTGTGGGCCTCAAGGGTCGCACTTAGGCCACATTTTTTCCTTTTGTTTCACTGATTTTGTATGAACCACCTAGAAATACTGATGGTCACCGCGGGACACTGTCTTGAAAGAAGGGTCAACAAACAACCTGATAACTTGATCTTCAAGTAATATTTTTATTTGAAATTTTCATGAAACTTAGGTGAGTTATAGTGTTAAAACATTATGCAACAGTTCTAAAGAAAAATCTTCGAAATCATTTATTTTTCACGTCTTTGACTAGATCTCTTACCAGAGCAGTTTGAGGTTTGCCTTGAAGTTAACACTAAAATGTTTGAAACAGATATTCAATATTCTACTGACGAATTTAAATAAATAATTCTAAGACTCAAAAAAACCCGGAATATAAATTTTAGAAATGTAATCCGTGTTATGCAAGCTTAAAGCATATCATATCAGTTACGAACGCATTGACATTCATCATTGATGATATAAAATAAAAAATAAAATTTAAGACGATAATCATTATTTGTGATTTTACAGCATTTTTCCAATTCCAATTTTTTTCTAATTGATATTAACCTTTTCTCAAAAGTTTTGGACATTTATCACATGATTTTGATCATTTCCCAACATATTAAAACCTTTTCCCGAATGGTGTGTCCTTTCCCAAAACACTATTGGAGGTGAAAATTTAGCTAAATCATCAAATTTTGAAACATATTAGAGGCAATTCGTGAGCTTAAAGCTTGAAAAAAGGCTCCGAATTTAAGGAAAAAACCACGAACTATTTGGCAAAAAACCATTTTGGAAAGGTTTACACCAATTGCGAATGCTTTTATTATTTTTGCATAGCAAAGAGTGGTAACACAATGAAAGAATGAAAATCCATTTGATTAATATGCAAATCAAAGTTAACCTAGAAAGACGAAGACAGCCGTCTTTATTACTTTATATTGCTAATTTATTCACTGTTAATTGAACAATTTTTTTACCATAAAACCACTCAAAGATAAGTGTATCTACACAACCTCTATTGTATCAGGCGCAAACCTGATTCCTTGCGTATCGATTGGCGAATTTACAATTTTTACAAATTATTTAATTACGAAATGCCTCAGTTTTTATATATTGGCTTAGGCCAACTGTAATAAATTGACACCCTCCTTTAATCATATCAAATATATTGAATAATCAAAGTTACGCAGGAACTCCTATAAAATTGTACCAACAACAAATGGTATGGTTATGTATACTATTTGCTTTATCTATTAAACCCCTTTAAATTATTATAAAGTATTTGCATTGCAATGAGTAGATAAATACTTCAACTTCAAATGAAATAATTCTTTATAAATTCTGTTCTGATAAAACTGGCACTAGAAGTAGCAGGCGGCATATGTAGTATGATTAAACATTGACATTGACTTTACTTTGCGGCATCCAGTCAAATGAGTTTATTTAATGGAAAAGTAATTTGAACTACTTTCAAAATATACAAAGATAATACATAGATAAATGTACTTGATAAATAGTAGAGTATAATGTGATAAAGAAATTCAAGGTGAAAAGATGATTTCATAAGTGTTATTTAGGTAAAAAAACGATTTTTGCGAATTTTATGACTGAAATTGTCTTTGAAAATAAAATGTTTAAACGAATATGGTAACAAATCTTAAAATCGTCATAATAAAGAGATTTTTGTTGTAGAAAATCGAATAACTATCATGATCGAAGACATCAAGATATTTTTAAAATAATTCAGCCTCGTCTACTGTATAGCGTGTTCAATGCAGTTAACTACATATTGTTTAGTGCCATAAGATTTAAAATGTTTAGTACTATTGAAATATTTTGTGGTTCAACCTCCCTTGAAGTTAAGTTATTTACTACTACAAGAGAATCATGTTTACTGATTTATTTTGTAAAGTAATTTTAATTGCATTGAAAGTGTTAAAAAAACGTTTCTATTCTTGTCATTCAAATACCATTCCAGCAAGATAATAGTTTCGCCAGAAGCACGACAGATGGCACCATTTTATAAATTTCATGCGCCATGGCTGAATAGAATTATGACAGCTCACTTTCAAACATGGTGGACGTGACAATGAAAAGTTCTATCAATCTTTTTTGCAAATTCTTGCGAATATAAAAACCATATTCTGGAGTAAAATATTCTGCTGTTCAAACATGTATTCTTATGCGGAACATGCAATTCTCGGATCAAATATGATTGTATTTGTATTTAGGACTGATGTTCGCAATCTAATTTCGTAGCTTGTTGCTACTTTTTTGGGGTAGTAAAAATTTAATCTCACACATTCGTGGTGCATTACATTCCATTCATATGAAGAAGATACTTCAAAAGGCTCTAGACAAAATGTTTTTCCAGTTAGTTAAGAATGTATGTTGCGGAAAAAGTGAAAACAAGGAAATTTCTCTTTTATATCGCTAAATTTGTAAGTCATATCTTTTTATTATAGAAATCAGGCAATATGCAAACACGTACAGATAGCTGTAAATTAAATTTCGAACAATTTTGTCATACATAACTTTTTGAGAGGATCACGGTTACCGAGATATAAACGAATTGTGATTGCATCTTCTTTCCTAGAAAATATGGACACAAGAACTTAAATGTAATACCACTGATAAACATTCAATAAGAAAATTTTTAAATGCCTGAATAAATAGTGAATTTGGCTTTATTCAAGTATGCTTGTGATCTTTTTCTTGACTAAGATCGAAAGTTTTGCGGTAATAACTTTTGCATTTTGGCTGCCTAACAACTAAGCATAATCTGCCGGTAGTGTCTAGTAAAATTTAACAAAAAATAAGCTCATTGAAAGATATGTACGACATGAGAAAAAATAAACTAATTGGTGTAATATAATATTATTTGAGGAGCATTAACAATTAGTTTAATGGTGTTCGGTTTTTTTTAAATTTTTCCATGGACACCAAAAAAAAAACGTTACAACCAAAACTTGTAATAAAGCAATTGTAAGTCAAAGGCAAATAAAACATATTTCCTATGAAAATGTTATGTTGCAGAAAAGATGCAACCAATTGAACGCTTACTAAACAAACTATTAGACTTAATTGTCCAGGAAATTGTGAGGTTTTATCTTTCAATCAAAGATGGAGCACAAGCACAATAAATAATAATAATCCAGTCGTGAACTTTAAGATTATAGCATTATGTTTTATTTATAGTTCAGAGAAGATTTGTAATGGAAACTGAAAACAAATCTCAGTTTACAATTAATTTGTAGTGTGATTGTTTGTGTGTTAGGAATATTAGACATGCTAGTCTTATTTCAAAGCTTTTTCATATGAAATATGGATCCGGGAGAAAGAGAAGGTAAATTTCTATTATTAATATGTAGAAACAGGGTTAATTTTTGAGTTAGATTTTTTAAAGCAAACTTAGAGTAATTAGAGTATTTGTAAATATGAATTCAACGGTCAAGTGGAAGAACAATAGCACTCCGAGAAAAAAACAGTTGGTTTTAAATTTTAAATTCAACAACTTTATGGATGCTTATATATGTCTTTCTAATTTAAGAATATATTTAAGGTACCAAGGACTACATTTTCACAATGTATAGCTTTTTTTCGTAAATATTTGATTCGCTTAGTATTTCAATGTTTTTTTTTTGATTTCGCAAAATTAATATGTCGTAGCATATTACTTTTTTCGATCATCCCGATGTTGCGGAAGAAGATTTTCAAATCAGTTGGTTTCAATTAAATTGTGTCTTTCAATTGTTAACAGTTTTTTAACATTTTATTATGTACTATATTTATTAACAAATCTTGACAATTAAAGTCAAATGTAAGGTAAAAAAGCTGTTTTCTTATATTATTTAAGATTCAAAGTTAACGTCGGGTCTGACGTTGAATAATGTTTAAATAATTTTTTTCTGATTTATTCTTATGAATACGTAATTTTTGTTTGTAAAACATATAGAGTTTAATCAATGAGAAAAGTTTTAAATGTTTGTGCCATGTCACGTTCATGAATTGTTAAAATGTTGCATGTTTTTAAGATATGTTTTTGTTCTATACCATGAAATATATTCCAGTAAATCTACAAAGATATTTTGACTCGTCACGACGAATACAAATCAATTAAGATTCAAATTATTGCAAAAAGTCAAGATGAATGTGTTTTGTAAGATACAAAGATTCTACTTGTAGCTATGTATATGTAACTCGTTTGTCATTGTTTTAAAAACTTACTATTGTTATTGCGAAATAAGAATGAGATGATTGATGAGTTGAAAATGTGCAGGTCAATATTCGATAATACCCAAAAACTTTCTACGGATAAAAATATTGAATTGTAGAAACTGCAAGTTTTTGCATTACAAAAAGATTTTTTTTTCGTTCGAATAAAGAATTATAAAGACTTAATTGAGCATGAATTGAAAATTAGTTCTGATACTAAAAAACTGTGTGCTTTTATTGGATTTTCTTGAAGAATTCATATTTATGCATCAGTATACAAATTAAAAAAGTTGAGGCACATTTCACATGCAACTAAAATTGAAAATGTCGATTTGAAAAAATAAATCAAACTTAAAATTATGCAAAGTTATTATTCAGAGTTCTTGGGACATTAATGCAAATATTTTTATTTATTTTTACTTTTTCGTAATATTCTTAATTATATTTGACAATAATTTTGCAGATTAAGGTCTAGAATAAATTGCTATTATGGAGGCTTCAAAACTCGTTTGGTATATCTCTAAAGCTACGCAACATCAATCTGAATAAAAAAACCCTACTTCATACTACTTCAAAACCAATCTAGATTATTAGCTTCTTTCAAGGAACTTAGTTCTTTGATTACATTATAGTCTGCTTTATTGGCAATCTTGTACATATCATACTGAATTCTTTAAATACAAAATTCGACAATTAAGTGGAGGATAGACGTCGCTAGTTTTATCGGTTAACGTATACAAGATTTCAATCCTGTTTAAGGTCCATCTTCTCGTGCTAATATCTTATTTATATTATTTTTTGGAGACTTTTAGAAATTTGAGATTCATATTTGTAGGTGTTATGGGGCATAGCTTTATATCCAGAAAAATAAATCTGATTTATTTGATGGTCCAAAAAGATTCATATTTTTGAATTTGAATCACTTAAAAAATAATAAATCTTCAAATTTAATCGCACGAAGTCATATTTATAAAAGAACAGTAACTTAAGTTTGAAAGCTCTAAATTATCGAATTGATTCTCAATTGATAGGAAATTAATTGATATTCTAAAATCAATATTAATTTATAGTAAATTTTTCATGAGATTCAGAATCCGAACATTAAAACAGCTCAGTTAAATTTTTAATATAGTTATTATTTCCTTTTGCACTTGAAATTGGCTCTCATGTATTTTAAATATGTCCCCAACCGTGAAATTTGAAGTTTTTAACTGAAAAATCAACAATAGCAATATCAACACAATTGAATTTGTTATTTATTATCTTTTTGAACGCTTCAGTGAACTGAATTATTAACTTTAAACTTATTAGTTTTTTCCTATAAAAATTTATCAAAACAAAACGTTCCGTGAGAACGCGTTGTTTTTTGCCCTTTTTGATGAAAAACTTAAAACTTTACTCACATTCAGTTTTTCCAACGGTGAGACAGAAATCAAAATTGTTCATAGGTCACTTCAACTTCCTTTTATTACTAGTATTATAAAAAAGATGGGACTGTATTGTTTCTCTCTTTAATTTTAATAAAAACTAAGGAAAAAGCAGAAAGCAGTTTCATACTTTTAATAAATTTGAACTATGCTCTGAACGTAATTTGTATTTCAAAATTGCGGGTAATATTTTAAAATCATACAAACACCTATGATATTTTTGGCTTTATTCTAGAATCTTTTGTTTGGAATTTTTGCAGAATCACATTGTTTATCGTTATTTTCAATATTGTTTTCTTTATTGTTTCAAGCATAATTTTTCGACGTTACATAAAATGATTGGTTATTGTTGAGAATTTTTAAGTCAACACTTAAAAAGGAATACAAATATGGGGTGTTTTTTTAGAAGTATTTCAATAAAATTCATTGTTGCTATCAAATTTCATTGTTATTTTTACATTATGTTTCATTTACTTTGACAAATTACCATGCAAAGATTAACACAAAACAGCGCCTTAAAATAGTGTAAATTTATTTCCAAAATTCGCCGTTTGTGCGCGAAACTTATTGAGCATTTCGTCTAATTTATGGTGTTCATAATCGTCCATTTGAGCAGCTCATACGCAAAACGACGAAAAGATTTACGTCCACGTATACTCTATTGAACGATGTTCATCCAACACGAGCTTGTACAGTGCGTACCGAGGCAGCTATCGCTGCTGTAGGGAATAGTCTGGCTGAGGTAGATCCTTAGTCAGAAAGATATTGGGCAAACGCTGTTTGAGATTTAACTAGTGCAGCAATTGAAGCCATTGGACTATCACTAGCGTCGTAGGAACGTTCGGTGAATGGGCTGAAAGTACATACGTTGGAAGTGGAACCACATTTCTACCGTCAAATCATTATCAGCGATGTGGCTCATTTCTGGCTTAATAGGTTTGTAAACATGCAAAGTTGCCATTTTTGGTATGAGGATAATTCTCAAGAGACTTTGGAAGCCCCATTACATCCCGAAAAATCACTAAATGGTTCGGTTTGCATGCCGGCGGCATAATTGCTCCTTTCTTTTTGAAATTTGAAGACGGAACCAACATTACCGTTAATGGTGATCGCTAGCGACAAATGATTCGTATTTTTTTGATTTCTAACATTAATGCCAATCGTCTGACGGACAAATGGTTTCAACAGGATGGTGCAACATACCATTCAGCGCGTAAAACCACTGCTATATGCGGTTCAAATTTTGGTGAATGAGTCAGTTCTAAAAATGGACATGTTAACTGGTTGCCCAGGTCATGTGATTTGACTTGTTTGGACCTCCTTTTTTTAGGGTATTTGAAACGACTTGTCTATGTTGATAAACCACTAGCTGTTGATGACTTCGACGCCAATATTTAAAGCGTTTTTGGTGGAATGAGGTCAGCTTTGCCGAAAAAATTGCTGCCTGAGAAGACGCAGTCACGTTGATCCTATCCCAGAAATTATTTTAAAACACTAAATGCCATAAATTTTTTAACCTAACAAAGCCAAAAATAGCAATTTCAATAATTTATTTGTGTTATATCTGTTTGAAAAGTTATACGTTTTTAAAAACCACCATATAGAAGTTCCAAAAAAGTTTATTGTGAAAACTGTTCTAATTTGAAGAACACTTGGCATTATTTGTAATGTAAGTGTAATAATCAACGGTTCGAATTCAAAAGGCTATTCAAGTAGTGTCCGATCATCAGCTCTACTTCTCTACTTCAGTGTAATATAATTAAGTTTTTTTTTATATTTTGAAACTAGAAGTTCACACGATTAAGAGCCACATCACCCACAACTTTCATAGAATCTATAAACAAATGTGTCATCACCGCAAACTAAAAATACACAGCAAGTTTCCGTATCAAATTAAAGTTCCCAACCACAGCAGTAATAATATTCTAATCACATCAAGTTTAAGGTCATTAACGCTTATTATTTTATTATTTACATACGTGTATATCTAAAATAGGCATAGAGCATGAAACAAGGTACGTACGTGTGTCGGGTTCAACTAAATCAATATTATTACTTCTATCCTGATCAACTTATTAGCGCTAACTTTATCAGATAAAGACCGGAAATAAAAGCTTTAAATGTATTTCGATAAATTATTCTGTTCATAAACGTGTAACCATTGAATGTATATTTAATTTTAATGTTTTGTATAAAATTTTCAAATGGCTGCTTTATTTTCATAGAAAATATTTTCCATATGGAGTATCTAGTTTTATGCATATATAAGATACAAATTATTATTATTAATGGTATTTAAGCGAATATATTTTACCAAAGGTTTTCAAGGCATTAAGTTATATGTATATGCATTTGTTTTTTATTCGTTGCAAAGATTTAAATAGTAGTGTCTCTGTTAATATATTTACATTTGAATTATAAAAGTTTCTGTGTGAATGCCAGAAGAAATGCTATAGTTTTCAATTGAATTAATTTTGCACTAGATAATTTATTGCCAGCTATAATGGAAAATTTTATGTATTAGATATTTAGCTAGAATGAATTTTAAATCAATACTTTCACGTTATTGAATTTCAATTGACATTGATATCTGTAGCCTATGAAAAATTGTCTCAGATTTGTAAATAATGAATATAGATGAATCTATAAATATGTTCAATACTGATAGAAGTATGGGGTGTTCTTTAGAGGCATAGAACTTTGAAAACAGGGTAATTATTGAAAAAGCTAAATATTTGGCTATCGGAGCGCTAACTGCCTCGATACGCACTGTAATAGCTCGTGATGGATGAACATTGTCCAGTAGAGTATACATGGACATACATTTTTGCATCGTATTGCGTATGAGGTGCTGAGATGGAAAGATTAAGAGCAGCATGAATTCGACGAAGTGCTCTATACAAAACCCGACTTTCTGAAATAAATTTCCACTATTTTGAGACGTTGTTCGGGTGTCAGTATTTTCATGATAATTTGCCAAAGTAAATGGAACATAATGTAAAAATGACACCAAAATTTGACAATTACAATGACAAATATTATTATCAAAACTTCTGTACTTCTTAAAAACAACCTCTTTATTAAACCTAAACAAGAAAGCTATAATTTCTGTCCACTTCTAGAAGCACTGTCTGATGAGTTCTTGTCTCTTTTTTGTGAGAAAGTGATAATACTATAGTGGAGTCTGTGATACTGAAATCTCTTGAAGAGTTGGTAATATGAAATTAAAAAGGAAAGAAAATCTCAAAACAAAAACAAATCTGTATCAAGAAGTTCTGGATTGGCATTTCGAAGTACTAAAATAAGTTTTTTTGTATTGTCCCTAATAGATTTTTCAATTATTTTGAACTTCTTGCGGCTGACGATAGTTATTGAAAAAATGTGGGATGTGTTTATATAAGTCTCTATTGCTAATATATTGAACGTAATGGTAATGTGTCAAGTTAAGTTATCTTTGGTTTCACTAATAAAAGATTACTATCAATGGTTTTGACTGTTTTGTTTATGCAGAAATCGTGACAATATTAATATAAAGAATAAAAAATAATACTTTTTGCGTGACTATTTAGAAAGTTATGAATATAGTACACTTTTGTTTATAGGTACCAATAGACAAATTCACATACTCATTGAAAAATGTCGTAGCATACAGCTTTACTTAATATTTATAAGAGGGTGTCAATACTTAAAAATAATATTGCTAATCGATTGAATAATATTTCATACTAATCAGTTCTGCGAAGATGTATCCAAAGTTACTGCAGTTGAAAAAAAAACAATTGAATATATGACAAATTAATCTGAATAGAAAATACTTTATTTGAAGGTGTGTTCTTATCCTCGAACGATATGATTCTAAATACTATACTTAATGCTCTACCCAATTGAAGGGCTCACTCTAAAAAGATTATATCTACAAAATTGAATAAAAAGATTTTTCAGTGTGTAAATAAAACCTTTCTGACCAAGACTGTTTAGTGATGTTGGTCTTTTGGCTGATTAATTAATTATTAAAGGCTTTCTGAAGACATAAAGTTGGCAGTCAGTGTGAAAGGTTTTACCCAGGTTAATTTAAACGACTTTTCATCTAGTTTTAGACTAGTTAATCTTATGCAATGATTTTCACATCATAATTTTCAAAGAGTTTAGTACGTTTAAAACGTTACATTGGGAATCCCAAATGCATTTGATTGCAATTATTCAATTACACCACCAACTGGCAATTAAATAAAAAAAGTTATTTGCTTCTAGAAATCACACATAAAGATATATATTAATCCGAACGTTGGGTGGTTTATATGAAAACTTGTATTCATTACCATTTCATTTTAATAGTCAAACCAATTTAATTGTATTTCCAAAATTAGTTGATAAGCTTCCATAATTTTTTAAAATAAAATTAATTTGGTTATTCGAGTTTTTTTCTAAATTTAAAGATAAACGTAAATTTTGAAATATAAAAGTCAAATTATTGCCTCGAAAAATGAGATTCGAGGAAGTAATTTTTTCAAATTTGCGGAACATTTACCAAAAAGGATTTTCTTACCATCAAATAGTTTTCAAAATTGCAATTGTTCGCAACGTCGGAATGAAAATACAGCATTCAAATTTAAATCAACACATCATTAAACATTGTTGGTTTTAACAAATTTCCAAAAAAATCAGTTTTGTACTATAAAATTAAATCTTCAAAAAACTTTTTTTTTATCTAAAATTTAATCCTCAAATGAAAAACAACTCGACAGACAATTGAAAAATCAATAATGTACATTTAAAAACGAAAATCAAAACCAAGTTTTGGACACTTTCATAGTAACCGTGCTAATCGTGTTGACAAAAGTTGTTTAAGTCCTTGTAAATCCTTATTTAAACCACCACCAATTCATCATTCTCTTTTTAAAACTGAATGTATGACTCCAACGAAAAACCCACCATTAGAAACAAAGGTGAAAATTTAAAAGGACTCTAACTGAGAGTGAGCGTGGACAAAGAACAGTTTTTCATTCCTATGCTAATAATGCCAAAATTGGCAAAATTTTCCAGGAAATCAAACATTTTTTTTCCAGAAAGAAAATGATAGAAATATTGCAATAGAATAAAATAAAGGGAATTGTGTTCTATGTGAGTTTTTTTTGGTATTTTATTCCAACAGCAATAATAGAAGCCCAATAAAAAGTAGCAAATACAATATTCCCCTTTAGATTGGATCATGCTTTGAATCCTTTTATGCCCGATT
Organism: Oxycera nigricornis; assembly: GCA_963942545.1. Lineage (NCBI taxonomy): Eukaryota > Metazoa > Arthropoda > Insecta > Diptera > Stratiomyidae > Oxycera > Oxycera nigricornis. Next base: position 18,242,663 of record OZ012662.1, read on the forward strand.
ATTGGCAGTGGGTAATTCACTTCCAGCAATATTTTTAGTTTCGCACGATGGCTGTTTGACTTTTTTTATTTCACGTTTGCAGTTGAATAAACTTTTCTAAAACAGAAAATAGTTTTTATGAAGCCTATAAAAAACGTTAAATAATTACTGTAAATGTATACCTAAATTTAAATATGTATTAAAAACTTCCAGGAAAATTTCAACATTTAGCTAGTCTTAAGGGAGTGTGCCCACCATTCGTAGAAAAGCTGATTCGATCTTCGCTTCAGTTGGAATGCGGATGAAAATTCGGTGTCCAGGAAAGAGGTTTTGCTCGACGCAGCAACTGGAAAAACTTGGATTCCGCTTCTAATTGGAGGACAGCGAGGTTTTTTGCATCCTGCCCCAAATAAGGTAGGAACCGGGTATCGGGAATTATAACATGAGAAGAGGAGTCTTCTTTAGGAAAAGGAAGAGTAGGTACCGCATCTCCAAAGAGAGCTGCGGCACTGAACTGGATTTTTCTGATATAATTGAATTATAGTTTATGGAATGAAAGAACTACGTGCGAATAATTTGGATGATATGTAATGCAAGATATCCTTTACGCTTGGTCAAGGTTCCAAAATAGATTTGGAAACTGGATTATTTTTTCGTATCTCGTATCTGATATTCATGGCGGTTATAACGTGAGTGAACATTGTGTAAAATGACTTCAGCAGTACATCGATGATGCACTTAAATTCAAAAATGATGAATTTATGAAAGGAATCTGACCATGATTTTTACAATGGAAGGAGATCATGCCCCTATTTCTTTTCCAGTACATATAAAGAAAGGATCGGCACGGGCCTAGTACTTACCCCTACCAGATCCACACCCAAAAGTTGAGTCTTAGCCGGCATCGTATCACCATGCAGGGGGTGGAAGGCTAGGCCAAATAAATTTTCTGTAAATGCAGGACCAACAAGCTGTGGTTCGAACACAATTAAGAGTTTAAAAGCTGATAATAAGGCAACATTATTCAGAGAGAAAATTTCATTGAAGCAATCTTTGAAATTATAATTAAAAGTAATTTAAATCCAGCATAAGTGAAAGATAAACCAAATCGGTTGGAAATTTTATATTTGGAACCTCTTAAGCGTGGGAGTATTTATTCTTCTTCCTACTACTGTAGATATCTGTGAGGGTGTGTGTTTGCTGGAAGGGTGAGTAGTTATCATCCGTTGCTTCAAATCACCTCGATAGGTAATCACGTTAAGCGCTTACGACATTCAAAAGTTCATTAAAAATGACCTTCATAAATTGATGTTATCCTTTCACTATTGCGCGGTAATTTTAAATTATGACTATCGATTTGAGGATCCCCTAAATTAAAATTATATCCTTTCAGTTGCGTGAAATATTTCAATGAAAATTGAAATTCGTATTCAAGATCAAATGCTCAAATCCTTTCTTCAATATAGAATTTCAACGAAAATATGATAGTACAAATGCATGCTTAACAATCTAGATTCGACAACTGACGAGTCTTATTTTCTCAATGGTGCGAAATCACCAAAAAAAGTAATGACAGTAATTTTTCTGACCCCAGAATACGAAGAGGTCTCCCTGTGATTCATCCATTAAATCTTTTTTTTGGGTGCAAATATTAAGAATCGCTGTTGGTAGCGATAGATTACTCAGAAATACATGCACGATCACAATCTTCCGCGGTAAAACTATTGTGTGGTAGTCGTTGGTAAAAATTTCAACCAGCCAAACTGATAAGCTTCATAGTAATCTATGAGCAATCTTATAAGCTTATCAGTTAACCTTAAATATTATTGATAACATTGAATTGATAAATGTACAAGTGTAAAGAGGTGAATATCAAATAAGCTTCCAAACAAATCACGATCAAATTATCAATAATTAATTGAGTTGTGAATGAAATGCCTTCGATTCGTCAATCTATGAATAAATCCAATGTAGAAATTTGTCGAAAATATTTTTAACTAAATTCACAACACAAAATTCACACTGTGTTCCGTTCGCGAAAAAAAAACAATATTGTTTACAATTAAAGTTTATGCAAACACCACTTTAGTTTATTGTAAACTTTTCGACGGTTCGTTTTAGTTTGAATCCAAACAAAATTAACTATAATTTTGCTAGTGTAAATATATAGTATGCAATCACGGTCACTAGGAAGTAGCCAATGCATTAAATGCAAAGAATGTCGATCAGGTTTCAATAAAATGCGCGAACTAATTGATAATTTGAAATATAGATAGATTACCAGTTGCACTTGTAACTCAATACAAACACACTCACGACTTCTTCTAAGCTAAAGCTTTTTCTAGACTCGGCTAAGTAATACGATTGATTTTTCTAAATTAAAGCTAATGCTGCGCGCGCGATACGTCTGACTCGGACTCAGTTTCGCGCGTACTAAGTTTCAAAACGACAGAACGGCTTTTCTTAAATACTAAAACACTGATATCGGTGCAAAAACCATGTATATTGTCATCACTGTCTATCTGGACTTTTTTCATATGATATATGGTATTTAAAAAAATTGCTGATGTGTGAATACGGGGAAGTTTTGATATGCAATCAAAAGATCAACGTTTTGAACTTTATATGGAATTCCATATACATATGTATCTAAAGTGATAATATAAGGCATCCCACTATTAATGACAATTATTCTTTCAAATCAGCACTTTCCGAGATACTTAGATACGAGTATCTATCACCAAGAGATAGAGCGGCAGCTACGGGCAATGGTATTGTCAATTCAGCAAGCTTTTCGCCAGGTGATAGAAAATTTAGTAGCCACAATCGTTGGGGATCATTTGCCATTTCCTTCGTTTATTTGCGCAAATGAAGAGCTTGACTGAATGTAATAGTATTTTGCAATGAAAGTGCTGTAGACGTGGCAGATGATTGAATTGTTTTACAGATCATAAATCATTAAAAGCTAATTGGTTTGATGATAATTGCTGTACGAATATCACAAAATATGATTATCATTTAAAGTTTATTGATAAGAGATTATGTTAAAATTTGATCGAAATAATGAATTGAAAGATGCAATTTTTATAGATAGTATCATAACGTCCTCAGTATCTATAATCGTCTATGTTTCGTTATAAAACGGAGTTATAAGAAACATTTCAAGTATGTGTATGCTTTCCGATCAAATCGGTTAAAATGTCACGGTTAATTATACAATCGATCAATCTTTCAGTTAATCAACATTCATCTAACATCTGGAATTAATTCGAGCCCTGACCAATCGCGCAGAAGTCTGCTACTGTATTCGCTATGTCACCGCAATACTACACATTATTCTTAAATTAGGGAGAAATTTATCTCAAATAAATCTCTCCTAGAGAAATTTTCTTTAATTAATAATGATACTAAATGGGATACTCTCAACAAGGACTATATTTCAAATTGAAATAATTCTAAACGTTTTCCCATGTCATCAATTCTACCGACACACTAGAGCTGATAATGAGCTGCCGGTAAGTAAGCAGGAGCTATGCCATTAGAAGTTTAATGAGGTAAAAAATTTACTGTTGCAATTGCCATCTACGGACAAAACAAATGAACTAGGTGCAATTTTACTTGTCATTCGACATATGACGGTGAATTTTGAATTATTTGAAGATACCTACTGAAGGGATGCTTTTAATAAGCTGTATAAGTGTGCACCCGATGTTTGCGACAAGGAAGTCTTACAAGAAGAGGCTCCGATCTTGTCGTCTCAGATTTAGATGTAATTTGGCACATAAGTAGAAGATGTCAAGAATATTCGATCCTTAAAATATTAGACGGCAACACCCTCCCCCCCCCCGTTTTTGAAGAAACCACCACTAAAGTTTTTAGCGTTTCTTATGGATTAGTAAGTTTTTGAATCTGACAAAAGCGGTGCAATGTAGGAAGCAGTGTGACTAGCTCGCGATCATGAGGTCGTGTGTTCGATCCCTGGTTGGTACTGGTTTCTTTGGATAATTGTGAATGTCATTAGTTTAAGGTAAATCAGCAATGTTCAATTACATATACATGTATTTTTAGAAATCATCAAACTGTTCGTTCATTTTGATATGCAAATTATACGAAAACTCATTGTTGAACTGATGGATTATTCAAAACTGTTGTGTTCGAAAGAATATAATTGTTGACGATAGGATCATCCCTTGTTCCTAGAATCAATTTTGCGCCATCTTCATTTCTCATAGCCAACTCGACAAAAAGCAATAAACCAGAGTGACGTCCATCGTATCTAGTTATAAAAACTATGGTGCTCAGGAATTTTGCTATATAGTAGATACCAGGCAAATTATGGAACTGTTATACTATTACGTCCCTATTATCTCCTTTATGTCAGAATTCCTCATTACCATAGCATTCATGGCTAGCCACATTGGGCGCCACCCTGGTTTATTGCTTTTTGCCGAGTTGCCTATGAGACACGAACAAGACGCAGGATTGATTCTAGAAACAAGGGATGATCCTACCGTCGACTATGATATTGCTTCGATTATAACAGTTTTTAATAATTCAATCGTTCAACAATAAGTTTTTAATATAATTTACATATCTAATTGATTGAATAACTTGTTGATTTCTAAAAATAAATGTATTTGCAGTTGAACTTTCCTGATTTACCTTAAACTAATTACATCCACAATTATTCAAAAAGAAACAATACCGAACTTTAGTGGCGTTTTTCTCAAAAACGAGGATGTTGCGGTCTAATATTTTAAGGATAGAATATTCTTGACTTCTTCTACTTATGTGCCAAATTTCATCCAAATCTGAGACGACAAAATCGGAGCCTATCCTTGTTAGTGACAGTTCAATTGTCAGTCGCAATGAGCTACACGTAGTGTGTCACTATTTCATTAGATCTAGGCTCATAATGAGCTCATTATTAGTTCTAGCGTGTCGATAGTATAACTACGGTTTGCTCTCATGCTATTTTTTTATTAAAACAAAAATATTTATGATCACCAAACCAACAACCATATAAAAATGTTGCCATTTAAAGGACAAGTTGAGATGTATTCCGCAATGAAAGATTAATACTCTCAATACAATTAATATTTTTTTGACTCAAGACTCAAATGAACGTATTCCACATAATATTATTTAAGTTAAAAAATGCGTCATACATTTTAAGAACAGTTACAAAAACCATGAAAATATGAAGGCAGCACTTATATCAAGTCCAGACGATACGGATTGGTGCAAAACTTTTTCCCATCGTTGTATGTTAAGCAAAAAAAAACTCTACTATGAAAAGCTTCAGAGGCTTGTGAATAAATTTCGCTTATGAGAAATGTTGCCAGCAGCATTGGTTTGGATATTGGGTGAACGCTTGGAAGTGGATGTTGCCAGCAGCAGTTTGCAACTTGAGTGTTTCAGCTTCAAATTAATTCCGTAAAAAACTTATCAAGTTAAATTTCTTTGAATTAATTTCATTAAAAAAATTTTCTTTTTAATTTTGTTCATTTACTTATTGTTGAGACATAATTTTCACATTAATGTTTTCCATAGTTTTTGAATGGAAGTTTTCTGAAGATATTTTCCAATGTTTCTAATTGATTTGATGACAGCATTATAGGAAAAATTTAATAAAAATTGTCACTTTCATATTGAAAAATTGATGGAAAGGATAAATATTTTACATGGGCTTTCTTAGAAACACAAATGCAAACCCTGCTCTGTTATTTCGGAGCTGTGGATGGTGTGCATAATAAGTTTATAAATAACTCACAATTTTTCATTGTTGCGATCTGAAGCAAATATGTATATTAAGGCAGCAGAAACAACAACAACCACAAGTCAGTATTATTCAATAATTTGTTGCAGCTTGGCAAATAAATTTTCAAGATCAGGAGTAAGGTGCAGTAATCGAGATCTATAGCAACAATTCAAAAACGTCCTTATGCTTTTATTGATTTTCTATTTATTGTGGAAAACCTGGCCAAAGCTCTCAACCGCAATAATGAAAACTGAAAAATATGATATCTGGCACTGCTTTTGATACTATTTGATATGTATATTAAATATATAGTCTTCACGGAAGACAGTTTGCGGTTTTTCATGTTTCCCAATTGATTTGAGATGATGATCGACTTCATGGTTTGCGGGATAATTATCTAGCTTCCCCATTTTCGCTTTGCCAATGGTTTTGTCTAATCTTTATATATTTTTAAATATTACTTTTTATGCCATTGACTCCTGCTTACAGCATTTATTTATTTGCCTAGCAAGGTTACATAGATTCTTCGAAAACGATTCAACGCAATTTGTTTTATAGCTTATGCGCAATTTACACTGCCTCTAAAACACGTATTTATGACTGATGCATTTCGAAATACATTAAACCGATTACATTGCACTGAGGAATTTTTTTGTGGGATACGCATGTTCAAAAATTGGGGTTCAAGATTCAAGATAATGGATGCCTAAATATTTAAAAAAGGTCTTTCGAATAAAGATAATCTCAGTAATGTCATTGTACCCTTTGAAAACCAAAGCGAAAGTCGATGGAAATATATTTGAAGCAATTCCTTGCATTCACGCCTGCTTGAATTTGATGTATTTTTCCTGCAGTGATCAAATTCCTGTTAGGAGCAATGCTTTTTCTTGACATTGTGTGTCAAACTGCCTTGTGAAATCAATTAGCGGCATCTATTGTATATTGCAACATTGATTACAACTTTGTTTTGATCCGTGATTTTGTTCAAATTACGTTCTGAAGGTGATTTAGAAATTTATGGAAAATACATCGCTTTGAACCCGATAGTGATCAAAATCAAAAATGGACCTAAGGCTGGATAGTGACAGAGTGTATTCAGGGCTTTACCTTATAATTACAAAAAAAATTCTTAAGGGCATTGGACAGGTTGTTTTTGATAGAGGATTTAGATTTGAATGAACCACGGTTAGGCTTATTGATTAACCGTGGTCGCGCTGTCTGGTGACGAATGGTAAATGACAGCACCTGAAGAGGATGCCGTCCGTCACCCCGAAACCACGCTTCCCCATTTAATTATGATGGTACCAGCCAGAAATCTGGAAACAAAAAAGAACCTCCATTAATGTGCAAACATAGTGTTAGCAAAGTTGCGAAGCAAAAGCACACTAGTGGGTGGTGTTGACAACTAGACACGGAGGTTCAGAACCCAAAATAAATGATTGCTGTTAAATTTTTCCCAACATTTGGGTACGTTGTTAGCATAGGTCGTTTGGAGTAGGTGTTCAGTAAGCAGACGAACGTGTTTAGTTTATCTTACTGTATTATGGAGTGTTATTTTACTCAGTATTAAATTGATATTAATTACACTCCACAATACATCGAAAAATGAAAAAAGAATATACGAAAAACATAACATTCTAGATGAAAGGGAAGATAAGATTAAATCGATATTCGTACTATAGGAGATCGTTGAAATCACTAAGATTCGATAGATCACGTAGAGCGAATACTAGAAACTGTTATTGAATGGATTCAAAATGGTTACTGTGACTATTGATTACAACATCCCATGATGATGATTCAATCATACTCAAGTAAAAGACGTACGAAAGCAGTGAAAAAAATGTAGTGTCCCATATATGTTTCAAGCTGCTTGCAAGTTTTTAGGGGGAACCTAATTACTTATAGACTCTGGCTAAAATGTTATCAATGTTGTCTAAGATAACTTATAAGTAGCTGTTTCCCAATCCCCTATTATAAAGACAAATGTAAAAAGAAATTTGTAAAAGAGAAAATAAGTTTCATAAATTTAATTTCTTCTAAAATTAATGAATTAAAGCAAGGCCCACCAAAGAAGTAAATTATGACAATGCTGCATGTTTTAAAAAAATCGGTAAGTTTAAGTATAAATTAAATCTGATACAAAGAAGCTGTGGCGCTCGAAGGATGATCCTCTCTTTTCAGCGTCGTTTTTGGCGTGTAACTTTTTTGTTATCAACACCACGCGAAAGTGATGTATCCACAATACCTAACTCATGGTTTTTGAGGTATGGAGGTGTCCCAAGTATTTTTTTTTGTTTTCATGATGGAGCCAAGAGGATTAGAGCTATGACCACAAAAACTTGAATTCAAGCTAACTAGTAAAGTTGCCACACATTGCCATAAAAATCTACCTGCCAGCTCAAAATGCACGGTTGACGTCGAAATCCGGACCATTTTACTGGACCATTTACTTCGGACCGTTTGTATGTAATGGTTTTGTTTGTTGGATACACATGTTCAACAGTTGCGGTTTCCAGATAATGGATACCTAAATATTTATAAAAGATCTTTTGAATGAAAATATTTCAGGACTGTCGTTGTCATGTACCTCTTGAAAACCATAGCAAAAGTCGATGAAAATATATTTGAGGCAGTTCTGTCCATTTACGCCTGTTTGATTTCGATTTATTTTTCATGTTGTGAACAAACTCTTGTTCGAAGCACTGCTTTTCCTTGACATAGTGTATCAAACAGGGTAGTAAATTCAACTTGCGAGGCTACCTCAGATGAATTTGTGTAAGAAAATACAGATATCGATCTCGAATCAAACTTCAGTTATGATTTCAAAAAAAAAACGGTCTAGATTTGGCTCAATAATTAGGATATCGCTTAACTCAAAATGATCCTTCAACAATATGCGGTGCAAATTTTAAAACAGATTTTCCAAATTGCTTGTCGTCATAAAAAAGGGTTTTGGACAAACTACATACTAAAACTACATTTGGAAGCCAAGAAGAAAATTTTTAAAGTGATAAGGATACTCGGCTAATAAGAAAAGAAGAGCTTAGACTGCTAATATTTGACAGTGTTGATAATTAATATCTGGTCAGTCCATATGCTTCTGCGTATTTTGCCTTATTTATTTGTAGTCATATTTGTTCGAAAAGAGGTAAGTAAACTACCTTTTGAATTTTCTCCTCTGAAACTATATACAGTTTGTCATTCGATAATCATTTTTTGAAAAGATCGGATGTAACATAAGTGATGGAAGATACTAACGAATACGAAAAGCATATTTTAAACCTTTTTTTAAAAAAAATCGTAAAAGTGTTACAGCAGCTGCAGCAGAGATAAATACGTTTCAATGTTGAATACACCATTAGTGTAAGAATTACAAAGAAGTGGTCTGGAAAATTTCGGGATAGATGCACTACAGCAGAAGATGTACCTTACTCAGGAAGTCTCACTGAATTTGACGACGCGGCGTTAAAAAACCTGGTGGAGGCAGAACCAACACGTTATGGTTTTTGCGTGGAACCATTCATTAGAAATGATGCAGATACAAAAAGTATCCAAACGTGGAAAATGGTTCAGTTATCAGCAAAGAATGAACATTTGTTCCCATAATATATACATCACAATGAAACGAAACCTTTTCTTAATCGTAGTGTAACAAGGAACGAAAATTGGATAATCCTTAGCAACGTCGTGCGGAAAAGACAATGGGTGGATGTAAATCAGACACCAGAACCAACTGGCAAACCAGGACTGCACCCACAATAGATTCGTCTTTTTCTTTGGTGGGATATGTCAGGAGTTGTCTATTTTGATTTGCTGGATCCTAATAAATGTATCACAACTGATGTGTATTGTCAAGCTCCGTACTTTAAATGCAGAGTTGATTGAAAAGCATCCTTCTTTAGTGAACAGGAGGAAAGTTTTATTTCATTACGATAATATCTGACAGCATACTGCAAAAATCATCTTGGAACAATTGAAGAAATTTGACTGGGAAATCCAGCATATTCCCCAGACATTCCTCCAAGCGATTTTGAATAATTTTTTCAGCTCCTTTATTATATAATTTTTTTAAAATTTTCAAAGATTTCAAAAAAAATTATTATATTTTTCTCATTTTTCTACTTATTTACAGAGGGCGCCAAAATTGATGTCTTTAGAAATACCTTGTCCCGCTGCGGACAGACAATTTCAGGAATGAAGAATTTGAAATAAAAAAACCAAACAGCATTTTAAAGAGAAAAGTTCCTTCCACAATATTTTAAAAAAATTATCAAAACAATAGCGGTTGTTAGAATTTTTTTCTTCGAAAAATCGTTTTTTCATTTTGTTTCGCTTGCCAAATTTTTTTTGGACTGATTTTTGGCATAAGTCCTGGTAGATTACCACACAAGATACTTTAATGAAGTTGCACACCCAATTTGACTTAATTCGGTTCGGCCAATCCGGAGAATAAGTCCGCAGTTGGAAAAACGTTATTTCGAGAAAAACGCGTTTAAAGTTTCAATTACCAAAAATATCGCTTACAAAGCGAAAAAGGCGTACGCGCTCAATTTGCCGTAACTTCTTTAGTTTTGGAAATATCCTAATAAAATTTTAGGACGTGATTTCTTAAGATGTAATAAATTGAAAAATGAAATGAAATGAAATTGATTTATCAAAATTATAACCGGTCGGTACTACCCCCTTAAAGCCGTCTGAATTTTTATCAGAATTCATATGTAGATGAAAGTCTATCACTAGTTGTTCTGGACTTATGTAGATGGTTTTTTCCAAAAAAAAAATTAATCAGCAGACCTCAGTTCATATCTTTTAAGAGATCCTCATTTAACAATTCAATTGACTGATTCGGCCTTCCGATGCATAATTATTTGTACTTATTAACATTATAAGCTGAAATCAAGGTGTAGTGTAGCTATTGATGCATTTTAAAACAAAAAAAAATGAATTAAGGAAAGGATATCGTGAGGAGAAATGTTTATAGCCACTAAATTATAAAATTTGTTCCTGAATTTATACATAATTTGCCTGAAAACTTGTGTTAATTTTGATAATTTTCATGACCAAAAATATAGAACTGTTTTATAGTCCTAGTCATGTTTAGCAAAGATATGTCCTCGATTATAAGGTTTATCGTTTGATATTAAAAGTATGATGACCTTTAAATGTATTTCTATCTAAAACTGTGAATTCATGCATGTCTAATATGCATATTATCGCACAGAAAGTTCAGAACACTACAGTAGAACTATTCAAAATATGTATACATACTTTGCCATCATGATTGTTCTCGTTGGTCCTGTTGATGTCGATTTCGACGACGACGTTAAAGTTGTTGTCAATGCCAGAATTTGTTTCACTTAAATTGAATGAAAATCGTATGAATGTCACAAACTGTTTGCCACAAAATTCTAAATAGTAAATATAGCTTGAAGTAAAAATAAACTTGGCTTATGCCAAACTAAATATGTAATAAATAAAACAACGCCAAATCGTTAGGTGTGTCAAGTGATCAACGAACTCGCGTGTATTTTCGTCGAATATCTTATCGAACTGAAGGAAAATGTGCAAAAAAATTGTAAGCTTTTCGACTATGCACTGAGCGCACTATGAAAGAAAATTGTAGATATATTATCAAAAATCGATTAAAGCTCGATTATTATTATGTTTGCAAGAGTAGATACTTTAGTTAATACTGATTTACCGGTTAACGATTTATCGATAAAATCACGCAACCACATTTAAACTTTACAGCACACTATGTATCTGAGCTTCGCGATAAAGATAAAACATTTAGAATAAAGCGAACACGATTTTTTGATATCTAAAACGACAGACTAAACAACAGCCGATTGTGAATGCTTTGGATCAACTGAATTTACGATACTTTTGTGAAATAGTTTTTATAAAAGAATGCTTGGCGACACTTTCCCCGCACGGGTACATACTATGTTCCTCTTACGACTCACGATTTCTTGCTACCGTACACATGTTAAAAGTAGCGACCAAATGTGAGAGCTTCGCACACGTGAATAAATATATAGTACACTTAAAAAACACCAACAAAATTCAGAAGTAGTTACGCTCTTCGAACATTTAAGATAGTCGGACTGGTAAACGGGAAATGTGGATGGTATATGGCAACAGAAAGATATATTTAACAGGTGCGAGGAAGCTCAATACGAAGTGAATGGTGCTCTCTCCCTCCAAACAATCTTGAAGAATCTGATCGATGTATCTAGCAAACTAACAGTCTTTATTCACTTAAGATACACATATCTTACCAACTCTACTAACCGGCCTGCACCATACTGTGTTAATGGCGTCATTCAGAAGGAGAAGAAGCCGTGCAAGATCCATTGTATTATTATGAAAACAATACGCATGACGTTGTCGATGCTTACCCTTCTGCACTTACTTCACTAGCCAATATCTGCAGATAATGTATCTTAAAGCTGTCGGCACATTGTCCTGAGTCTTTCAGTTGATTTTCAAAGATAGCTCATCCAATTTTTGACTTTGTACGCGAACGAAAATATGTTTAACAACAGCTTGCAAAATTACGGAAAAGAACTTTATCTTCTGAAAAGTGATAAGATAGTGTTTCCCATAAAATGAGTAATGCATGCCCACTTTTGGCATTGTAATGTGGGGAATGAGAAACATATATGTATATAATACAAATTAAGAACGGAAATGTTCATTAGAGAACGCATTTAGCGTGCATATTATAAGTGGTTTAAGAAGAAGTCGAATCGTAGACAATTAGATATGTATGTTACACTCATATGTCTAATTGTAAATGTTTGCAGGCTGCGAACTTATGTTTCTTAGCACTTTTATGAAGAACTTTACAAATTAGTTAATAGTATATGCAAAATGAAATATTTTTTTCATACCCAGGAATGGAATCTTTGATCTACATATTGAAATTAAACTTAAAAAAAAATGTGTTTGAAAATAATTTCCTTTCAAAATTGTACATTAAAGAAATCGTTTCTCTTGACTATTTATGCCCATATAAGGACTTTCAAAAATACAGAATAAAATGAAAAATTGAAATTGATTTATCAAAATTATAACCGGTACTACCCCCTTAAAGGCGTCTGAATTTTTATCAGAATTCATATGTAGATGAAAGTCTATCACTAGTTGTTCTGGACTTATGTAGATGGTTTTTTCCAAAAAAAAATTAACCAACAGACCTCAGTTCATATCTTTTAAGAAATCCTCATTTAAACAATTCAATTGACAGATTTATTAATATTATAGGCTGAAATCAAGGTGTAGTGGAGCTATTGATGCATTTTAAAATTAAAAAAAATGAATTAATTGGATTGAATTTTCAGAGATGGTGGGAATAAAATGTGTTTTGTAAACATTTTCGTGGATAAGGCATCTGCTTTATTATGATGCGCAATAAATACCCTTGCATTTGTATTTTTCACTTGCCGTTGCTTTTTATTCGTAAAGGGGAAAACCACTGTAGGATTTTCAAAAAAACAATTTTTTTATTCAGTTTTTTATCATGGGTTAGAACCTCCTAGTCTAGTCAACAACTTCGTCTTCTAGTGTGCTTTTGGTTTAGCTACTTGCTAACTTTTTTATTGCACATTAATGGAGGTTCTTGTCTCCAGGCTTTTGGCTGGTACCATTATTAAATGGGAAGTGTGGTTTCGGGATGACGGATGGCGTCCTCTTCAGGTGCTGTCATTTACCATCCGTCACCAGACAGCACGACCACGGTTAGGCTTGTTGATGGGTTAAGCTCGTTATATTTCAACTAACTTTACGGATGGTAAATGACAGCACCTGAAGAGGACGCCATCCGTCATCCCGAAACCACACTCCCCATTTATTTTTTTTTGTTGTTTTAAAGTATACCTTAACATCATAGAAATCATGCAGCAAAGTTTCATATAGTGGAAAAATCTCTAAGTGTTCGAAATTTTAAATTAGCGCGGTGCCTCTCACTGCTCTTTCAGAGCGCAATCCGCGCGCTGTTGGTATTGAAATTTAGAACAATTTTAAATATAAATCTGGCAAAACTGTACACATGCTCTGTTAGTTGAACGTTAGCAGAGAACGCTGAAGTACGTATTTTGCAGACTAACGGTATATCAAATTTATTCATGATTTTTCAATAACTTAAACTTTAAACGAGTTTATCTCGGAGCAACGTTTTTCAAGCTGGCCGGACTCTTCTCAAACAATTTTTGTTCGATTTACTTGAAATTTTTACAGTATGTTCATGTTTCTATGTATGTCTGCTAAGAAGTATGTAAGATTATTTTCAAATTGCATATTTCAATTGTTATTAACAATTTTTGACGTTTTTTTTCGTTTTTTCCATATTTTTCTCAAAATGACGCCGAAAAATCTTACGTACTTTTCTGGCTGTTATTATGTTTTATCGACAATTATTTGGTTGATACCCATAACCTTAACATTTCAGGAGAAAACGCAAAGCCATGAAAAAATAAAGCGTTTCTGGAAAAATGCTAGGGAGCCGCTATTATGTTTTTAAAGTTTTGAAAAAATCAATAAGGATGTCAAATACTTGTACAATATAGATCTTTCTACCAAATTTCGATATGTTGTTTGGTTTTTGAAAAAAAAATCCCAAAAAATGACTTTGTTTTTTACCTCTACAGTGGTGTTCCCCCTTGAATAAAACTTTCGATAGGGATGACTGACTTGCACTAGTTTCTGCAATTTTCCGGTGTTATTTTTTCCTTTCCGAAAAAGATTAAATGCAATAATGTGTATTCCAATTGTTCTTTGTTTTATTTCGTAAAATTGTTATGGTTATGTGAATTTTACATTAAATATCAGCGAACAACTCAGCCGTCTACACAAGGCGAAATTTTTTTAGACAGGGTTCAAGTTTTTGCTTAATTTTTAAATAAAATAATTTTTATTTGATTTTGGTAATTCATAGAAAAAATATTTTCTAATTACATAAAGATTCTATTTTGGCAAATAAAAATGGTAAAGAGTAAAATTAAGGAGATAGAAAGATGTCGGTTCCCCTACTACTGTGGCATAAAAAATTCGCGTCGGTCACGATCCCACAACAAGTTATGGGGGTTCCATCACTAAAAAATGGTTACTTTGCCTATTTTCAGAGATCACCCTCAAAGGAGATGGGGCCACAACCTTAACCTTAACCATAAAAATGGAATAAAACTAATTTTGGATATTTTAAACAAAAATAAATTCAAAATTATTAGTATTTTAGTGCGAAAAAATTATAAGACACAATGGATAAATTGTCAAGAAAATAATTCAAACTTTTTTCTTCAATAATGAGTTGAAGCTCCTTCGTTATTTATTGTTTCTCTCATTCTCTTTGGCAAGGCTTTAAATCATATTTTAATGGTTTAAGAGCTTCCATTGGTCCAAAATGCAAGATTTCTAGTTATTATATTATCCCTTGGTTAATTAGCTACCGAATGAAAATTACTAAATTAAACACTGAACCTTTTAAAAGCTGGTATACTTGCCGTTTTAAATAGTAATTAACTTCAACATAAATAAATTATTCGGAAATTTAATTTGTTTCCAAGT
Source organism: Oxycera nigricornis (assembly GCA_963942545.1). Lineage (NCBI taxonomy): Eukaryota > Metazoa > Arthropoda > Insecta > Diptera > Stratiomyidae > Oxycera > Oxycera nigricornis. The sequence goes on from OZ012662.1 coordinate 18,257,973, forward strand.
GCGCTTATCGAATTTCGCACTGATACTCGGGATTTGGACACTTCTTGTTCTTTATTAAAGAGAATCTAAGTCTAATTTGGGATTTTATGCTGCAGTTACGATTAGTTATGCAATTAATATCATTAAATAGATATACAGAAAAACGGAAATGCTTTCTTCAGAAGTTAGCATGTATTTCAAGAATGTGCTTATAGTAATTTCGCTGACTGTACATAGCAATCAAAATGTGCATATTTTAATATTTTATTTTATTTTTTGCATCTCAATGTGCCTATCGTGGTTTAAGCGAGCCATCTTTTGATAAAGTGGACTGCCACAACAACCAACCAGTATTTTAAAAAGAAGCGGAATGGTTCAAAAATAATAAGATTTTTTACTCGCTGTGAATGTACTGTTTTGGATGTAAGTTGTTGTAGATGAATCTTGTATGGGTTTTCTCAAATCCCACTTAAGGGATGGAATCTATTCATTAAACAAATTGCTGGTTACAGTACATTCAACTTTATGGAGACTGTTGAAAAAAAATTCTTTGAGCCTAGTGTTTTATATACACAAACAGAGAAGTTTTAACCTTGTCCTCGTATACTTTTTCTGACTTCATCCAATAGTCTTATATATAGGTAGTCAATCATTAAAAGCTTCACTATTTTTTCTCTCACAGAATGCTTTAACCCGGAAACACGTTTTACCATTAGCTTCGCTCAGCTTTTTGTATATACTCTCATGATTAGCATGTGTAGTGTAGAGTTAGCCACGTACTAACATATGCATTGTACTTACTAGCGTGTAGCGGAATCGTCTAGGGGGCTCGTCAATATCACTAGCCAATGACGTTCAACGCGAAAACATTTCGAAATTACATTTATCCGGTTTATCATATACGAGTATATAGTCTCTTTCAACTGTTTGCTTTCCTCGACGTGTTAGCAGAATGCTAACGCATTTGCTAATAAAATACAAATAGAAATAACTTTTTCTACTCGTCATAGTCGCAAGGTGACCTTTGTAGATCAGGAATATTGTTGATGTGGCTGATATTCACTAGAAATTGAGAATGGATTTAGCGAAATTTGAACCAGGTGGATTCCTGAAGCTAGAGATAGATTTATCCCGGGTAGACTAAAAAGATTGCTGCAATTTCTCTGGGCTCATGCTAGAACACACATACATACCATTGGCGCAGAATTGTTTTGTTAATAAATAAATATTGTGTATGAGCAACCTTACTTATAAATGTTTGGAATAAATTTTAAGAAAAAATATCTGTACATGCTGAATGAATTTTAGGAAGCTCAGCAAAAAGTTACGACTTTTTTATAATGCATTGTTATTTTCGAACCTTTCAGAAACACTTACAGAAAATATTCGCAATTAATAGAGTTGGCGATAAACGATTTGTTTCATTTATGAAACTTTGATACAGCTTTCTATTCAATATAATTTTCCTGAACTTTAATACACTTGTTCATCTGATCTTCTAATACCAACTCCGCTTTCCTTAGGAGAACTGTCCCAAGCCAGTATAAAGGAGGAGGGATTCTGACCGATCCTCAGAACAACATCCTTACAACAGGATGCTGAGGCAAAGGAGTGACGAAATAACAGGGATAACTTACTGTCAAACTGGTGAATACCCTAAAGGGCGATCAATCCCGAACTTTGCAATGGGGTTCAATTGAAGAGGTTGTGTTGAGCTTCTTCGAAACCTTACCAGGGGTATAATGGTACCAAGGAATCCTGCGCCCCAGGGACCTAGTCCTTGCCGGTGTCGGTGAGGAGCCTGTTGTGGCTGCAACTTGGGGGTTGTGGTTGTACACCCATTAGCGGGTACTTTCATATTAATATAGCTTGGAACCGATTAGCACGGTAATCGGATCCTTCTGTATTGTGATGCATTGGCGTGCTGTTGCGCTTACGGTAGGGGTGCCGTTGCCCAAAAAGCGGCATGGATGATTGATAGGTCCAAATCCAAACCAAGGATTATGAAGAAGAACCATGCAAGCTTTGGATAAAATCTGCAACCTGTATTCGGAAAAGCAGTACCCATACTAGTTATGGTCTATTGACTAGTACGTCTACGGGGGCGTTGGTGCATACTACAATTTGTTACCCGGACTTGAGCCGTCAGTGTCTTAATAGTTAATTCTGGGGAAGGCACTTAAAATTTCGACTTAATCGGATCTTCTAATACCATCCCAGCAGTGAGAATTCGAAAGACTGTCGAAATACGATTCCAGGGCTGTTATTACCTCTTTGTTCCATGAAAAACGTTTTCCACGCATAATTTCTTGGGATCAGCCAGAAGTCGGAGGGAGCTAAGTCTGACAAATATGGTGGATAAACAGTTTGTTCTTTCATACACTGAATTTCAAGATGGTTCTTTGTGCTTTGCGAGAGGGTGCGTTAGCTTGATGAAGAACGATTATTTTCTTTTCTGTAAACCATGAATTTTTCCATCCAGCTGGTCCAAACGGCTACAATAATAAACTGCGTTTGTTGTTTTACTAGTTTGGAGGTAACTTCCATACATATTCCTTTTGTATCCCAACAACCTGGCGTTCTTGGCTGATTTCTAGACCTTAACTCAATTTGGAGTAAGTACAGAGTACACTACTCTCTACAGAGTACACTACTCTTTAGCCTCTTGTTTCGATTCAGGATCATGGTGGTAGACATAATTCTTATCGACAGTGATAAAACGACGCAAAAACTCCTTGTTTTCCTTTCTAAAACGCTCCAAATGTAGTTTAGAAAGTTGCATATCAGTGTGTTTTGTTCCACTGTTAGTGAATGTGGCACCCATTTTGCACACATCTTTCTGTGACCTAAAACTCAAGCTATACATTGCTCACACTGCCTTATGTCATGCCTAGGGCTCCTACTAAATCTGTTTCGGTTAATGGACGATCTTTCATAATCATATCCTGTATTTTTGCTATGTTTTCTGTTATTGATACATTTTTTGGACGTTCTTCACGTGAATGGTCTTTAAGACTTGTATGACCACTTATAAATGCAGCAACTCATCATTTTCTGTTCGAATTAAAGGTGAAGAGTGCTTATACACTTTCATCAATAACACCATCTCGTATATATAGGTTGCTGCAAATTAATCGTCCCTAAAGTTTGGTCTGTGCAACTTTTTCATAGGAGTCAGTTACGGAGATACAAGGGTATTCGATTTATATTTTTCTTTCAAGATGACACCCAAACGGAGGAAAACGTGACCACGGAACCTTGGTTTAAACTTAACACTAGATTTTGTATATTTATAAAGTAAATTTTGTTGAGAATATTTTCGAGCAATTCTTGTGAGTTGGTTGATTAATATACACCTGACTATAGAGTTGATCTATGATTTCCAACTACTAAATGTCCTTGTCATTTGTTGATGGGTTTACATAAGTAAATTGATTGCTCTCAATAATGTTGGGCTTCTCTTCTTTTCATATTGTTTTTCAAACACAATCCTATATAAGCATATATTTTCGAAACTTGGATGCTAAATTGAATGTCTTTGATGTGTATTGTCTCCATTGTTAAGCCTCTATTAATTAAATATGTAGGTTAACAGAACATTGGCAATCCTTAGTTATAAAAAGGATTCATTATTTGCTAGTAGTTTTATACAGCCTGCAATTTTCAACGGAAGATGAATATACTTTCAGAATAAAGTGCCAGTTTGACGTCCCCAATATTGGCGTAAAAAGATTCATCATAGATCTGTGACACCATCTGTTAGTTTTGGTGTTACAAAAGTAAGTATAACATCCATACGTATAAAAATAAGACAAAATATTAATCATTCATGCAAATTTAATCTCTTCCTTCTACTCATTTAAACATAATAAAATAAACAAAATTGTATTTAAAAGCAAAAAGGTGACAGTGATGAGCTACACCTAAAAAGGATCTATGTAGCATTTTCACAACTTATCTGGAACAAGAAATAAAAATATTCTATAAATTATCCGAATGAACTTTTTTAATTGTGTTATACCATTATCTATGGTCTTTGAAAATGTGTCGTAAAAAGCGCCTGCATCAGTTTTTTTTTTGTTGTTTCCTAGAGAAAAAGCCAAAAACTTTCTCCGTCAGTCCTAATTTTTGTGACAAACTTTGCAGTGTCATCCTGCTTTTAAATTCTTGAAAATTGTTTGATTACATTTTCTTGGATTTCTTTATCAAATATCGGCCAAGGAGGCTTCCTAATAACAGTAGAAATTTGATTGTTGTATTCACAAAGCATGTAGTCGTTTTAATGGCACCGAATATTAGCTCCTAAAAAAGTTTAAACAACTTTTTTTGATTTTTTGTACAAGAAGAATATTAAACTCTTTTAATTTAGGCATTTTTAGAATAATCTGGTTCCGGGGAATTGTAGAGAACTGTATCAAGAAAAGTTCTGAAGCTTCCTTACACTATTCACCACTGGAGTTTCTGACTGTTTTATCAGAGTTCAAATATCTGCAGCATCAACTTCTTAAGACGATTTAATAGATAGTGAAGATAGTGAATAGTTGTAAGTAGTTCCGATTTTTGCTTTTAGATAAGAATAGAGATAAGATTTAGATAGTTTCCAGATTTTTTATTTTAGAAATTTTTATGGGATAAAGTTCATTGTTCAGCTTAGAAAATTATTTTTTTGGCAAGGTTTGAGGTTCTTGCTTTACTCAGCATGATAGTTTTTGCGTTCAACGTAATATGATCAATCTGGCTCAAAATCAACTATCTTTGCACAGGATAAATATTATTTCTGGTAGCTTTTATGAAAAGATAATCTACGCTATATAGAATCCATAATCTTTTCACATCATCCATTTCGCTCTTTTAAAACCTGATACTTTTGCTGTTCAAACGATTGGAATAAACAACAGTTCTACGAGAAACGCTGCTGAATAAAACTGCTTACTACAGGAATGAAAAACTATTTCAACCCGTTTGTAATTTCCTAGTAAAGGAAGTCAATCATTTTATTTGTAAAATTACATAACCGAGAGCATCTCTCAGTGCATAAAATCAATTCAGTTTCGTTTAAGAATACTTGTACTTCCTACTTCTTCAATTAATATATTTTTGTTGGCATCTTCATCAAAATTGACATTGATTCATGACATTTATCTAATTTAAAGACATTTATATGCGATACATCTCAAACAACAAAAATTACTACTATTTAGATTGTTTATACTATTTATGCGGAACAATTGAAGCGAGAACCAGCACTTCTTCATAGTACACTATATGTGACTGTTATATATAGCTCTTTTTGTTTCCCGTTTCGTAGCTCCACATACAATTGCGATAATAAAATATAATGAACATCAATTGTCGGAGATACTCTGCGACCATATGCAAATGAAAAAGATATTTCTTAGCTAGCTGTAAAACAAAATGTGTACCTACTCAGTTTGTCTGCCGAAGAAAGTCTTATTGAGATGTAGAAGGGGTCCGAGAGTTCTAATATGTGTCCATTTAACGCATATTTGTGATATGTTAGTCACTCTTATATACAAGTACCTACAAGTGGAGGATGTTGCGGAAGAGTACTAATAATTTAATTTATGCACCATTCGAACAGGCTGAACGGTAAGGTATTTTAGAAACAATACTTGTTTGTATTATTTAATTTATGATATTGTCAGAAATCATAATCGTTTACACATTTTGTTGGCAGATATGAAGCTGAGATCAATAGTTGCAAAGAAATTATTACTTATTATCTTGTGCCCTTTTTTATATTTCCCATAGTTTTTTGACGCATTGATGGTGAACGCGGCTTATTTTACATTTCTTAGCCGGTAATATGCGTCCTAATTCTACAAAAATATATAAGTAGTCAGGACTCGAAAATGGGGTCTAAAGTGCATCAGATCTCTCACGTGATTTTTCGAAAGAGAATAGCTATGAAGTTCTTTGGAATGCCTGAAAATGCATGATGGGTAACATTAGTGAAGAATAGTTTATTTTTTTGAATAAGAATATTTTCGATAAACTATTTGGATAAAAGACAACAACACTCGGAGATGCTTTTGTTAAATACAAGAAAATGAAACGGGTGGCGGAAGGTACAACTTCAAATAATAAACCACGATAGAGTAACCTGCGAAGCCAGAGCTAAATCCATTAAAAAAACTTCCTTCGAGGTCAGAGTTAATATTCCGATCAAATTAATTAAAAAAACTTTCGGAATCTAGCCGAAAAAGGGAGTCATCCCAACAAACATTTTAGTCTTAGATAAAGAAGCAATATTCTTATAAAGCTCGTATTACAGCTTCGAATAAGAAACATTTCGTATAAAATGATTATTAAGGTTATTTCTAAGAGTTGAGGCTTATAATGTCTTCTAATTTGGTAATTTTAAGACTTGGTTCCTATTGTTACTTCAACATGATTTAGCCAAGAGCAAGGTTGTATAATGCCCTAATAATGCTCTTGAATAGAACCTACTGATTGTAGATCTAATAATAATCTTATAATAGCTTTTCCAAAGAGTAATTTGTGGTCAGTTTTGACGTTTGTCTCACTTTATACTTGTAACAATCTTAAACAAGAGCTTTATAAGTATAAGGGCTCATAACTTACTTATTAAAGTCACAATGAAGAAACAATCCTATAATGGGTTTGTAAAAGCTTTAGAACATATAAAAATCATCGGCCATATTTTCCCCTTTTGTAAAAAATGAAAACATTGAAGTGAAATGCAACCAGGTTGAATAAGCTAATCTAAAGATATTTTCATAATTTTCATACTATTTATTTGGCATTTCTTGTATACATTTTGTCAAACGATGATTTATTACTTATTAAGAACTATTTTGAGCTAGTAAATTACAAAAAGATTTCTTGTATGATGTATTGAAAATTATATACAAGTCTTATTTCAAAGGCGCTTCAATTATTTAAGGGGTAGAACAATATACTTTATCAGTTAAATTCCTTTCGTGGAAAAATTTCACGTTCACTTTCGTTCACTTTCTCGCTACTAACATTCTTCAAGAATGCTATAAGAACAATGTCAAAAAGCTATACTAGTAGCCAAAGCTTGATTTGATTCTTATAAAGCTCTTGAAGTGCTTTATAAGAACAATAATGTTTGTTGGGCATGGAAAGTACCACCATCAAGTGAAAAAGGAATATGAAAAAGCCTAGCCAAACCAGAAAAAAATTCAGAAAAGAAGAAATCAGAAAGGAGTTCCATCATTGAATGACCCGTGAAGTTCTAATGCGAGGACATTTTAGAAACCGTAGGATTCTTTTTAAAAGAGTGAATATAGGACTTGAACTTTAAAGTTTGCCTTCCGATCAATTAATTTTCAAAATGTTGCAAGTTGGTGGCGGCGTTTAAAAGAAAATTTACACTTGATGTATTGTGAAAGTTGCTTATACGAGAATAAATAAGTTGGAATATTCAAGGATGTCTTTGCATGACTTTTTGATATTTAAAATAGAAGAAATCATGGCAGAAAAGCGGGAAGGAACATTTGCTGCAAAGAAATTTCTAAGTAAAGGCTAACTGGTTTACAATGCCATCGTCTTGGCATGGTAGTCCGCTGTTCAGATACGAGGGTGGGGTGAAAAGTTTCCGGCCTGACCAAGAGATGGTGCCACTAGGTCTACTTTTAGAACGGCGTCCTGCAGTACCATTCCTACCGAGCTTGTTTGTACAGCTTCAGCCCAACCGCTACATTAGTTTGTGTTTGAAAGCACAGTGCGCGAGACGCTTCCGTTGTTTTCGTGAAAATGGAAAAAGTGAAAAAACGTGCTGTCATACTTCTATTTGAAAGGGTTTACACCAAAACAAATAAAAGAGGAGATTGATTCAACACCAAGAGACTCCTCTCCAGCATATTCAACTATTAAGCAGTGAGTTTCTGAATTTTAAATGGGTCGTGTGAGCATCTCTGACGAGCCTCGCTCAGGACGGCCCGTTGAGGTCACAACTTCAGAAATGATTGAGAAAATCCATCAAATAGTATTGGAAGACCGCAGGTTGAAAGTGCACGAGATAGGTGAGGTCTGTAGGATGTCAGCTGAACGTGTGCGAAATATTTAGTACAACCATTTGAGCATGGAAAAGCTATGTGCAAGGTGGGTGCCGCATTTGCTAACGCTCGACCAAAAACTGATTCGAAAAAACATTTCTACCGACAATTTGGCGCTGTATAGGCGTAATGCAAATAAATTTTTGCGTCGATTCATAACTGTTGATGAGACTTGGGTCCACTACTACACTGCTGAAAATAAAGAGCAGTCAAAACAGTGGGTTGGAAAAGGGAAACCAACTCCAAAGAAGGCAAAAACAATTTTATCGGCAAACAAGGTTATGGCTACTGTTTTTGGTATGCGAGAGGAATTACATACATTGATTAGCTTGAAAAGGGTAATCTATCACTATCACTGGTCGACACTAAGCAGAGTTATTGCAACATTTGAAGCACGAGATGCAAAATAAACAACCTCATTTGGCGAAGAATTTTTTTTTGTTTCATCACGATAATGCACTAGCGCATTCGTCGATTGTTGTCATGTCCAAAATCCACGAATTGAAGTTTGAATTGATGCCGCATCCTCCCTACTCTCCATACTTAGCCCCCAACGACTATTACCTGCTTCCTAACCTCACAAAATGGAAGTTCTCGAAGCTGTAAGTCAGAATTTTGAGGAGCTTGACGAATCTATGTTTAAAACTGGTATAACTAAATTAGAACACCATTATGGGAAATGTATCAATGTTGATGGAGATTATGTTGAAAAATAAAGCAATTTTTTTTGTAAAAACATCATTTTTCTTGGTCAGGCCGGAAAATATTGACCCCACCCTCGTATAATGTAATAATGGCTTTTTTAGGTTCAGAAAATTTACGCCAAATATCAAACACAAGAGGGTTATTATTTAGATTCATCCTGGTTTATAAATGAGCAGATTTAGTACGGAATTTTTGGCATTTTATCAAAAACGATTAGGGAAAATACCATGCTGAAAGAAAAGTACAGGTTCCATAAAGGACGACACTGATGCCATCCCGAGACTGGTGATTGAACGTTTTGGAGAAACCGAGATGAATTCAACCTGTTTTTCAGCTCGAAGGATATACTGAAAGATAGGTTGACATTTTTGAAACACTTTGAGAGCAGTCTTCAAGATAATAGTCTCCTCCTTACGAAGACACAATCTAACGAAAGGCTGCTACTTCAATCCCGATTTCAAAGCTTGAAAGTCACAATCAATGTTTTTTTTTTAAATAACAAAACACTCAACAACAAACAAAATCATCAAGTTCAACCTTGTCTGCAAAGAACGTTCAACAAACATTGACGATCGATTATATAAAAGTCGATGGCTGGCAATTAACCAACAGCTGCAGTTCACGTTCAGATGGTCATTTGGATTATATTTAAAATCTATTTAGAAAATGTATTCACTCTCACTAATCCACCACCTGATTATCTTGTGCACATTTTACAAATAGTCCATATGGAACGGAGTATGTACGTCGCTTATTGTTCGGTCAATTTGATCGACAATTATCTTGTGAAATTTATATTTAGAATGTGCACACAAATAGTTGCATAAATGTTTTGATGCAATTCTGAAGTTGATATCCTCTGATATACCATAAACGTAATACAAATAAGATTTTAATTGTATTTCAAGTGGGGTTTAATTCAGAGAAATATGACGAAAGAAAGCCCTTGAAATACAGTTCACAATATTTATTTTTTGCGGGCATCTTATGAGAAAAATTCTACAGAAGCAGATTCAATTTTGTGGAGCTTATAGTAAGAATGCTAGACGTCTTGGAAGTACTATGTCCTAAAATTTTAAATACGGAAAATTAATAATTTTGATGGAGAGAGTGATTGAAGGCAACGGAGGTGGTTTTAGTCGGTAGAAATTCGGCATGCCGAGAGGCAGAAGTTAATCGGTATCTTTTGAAGATTTCCACCTCCCAACGTTGAAAAAAAAACGAAACGTTTTTACAAAAATTTAATTTTATTAACTATGGTGGAGATTGAAAGATAGTCTGCTGGATTTGAGAGATGATTGAATGCACCTCTACTCATTTTTTAAAATGAAAATCTAGTCTTAATATTCTGGATATTTTCGAAAAAGAAGGAAAATTTTTCGTATATATCTTATTATGTTTATTGTTTGTTAACTGCTTTTATAATTTATCGGTGCTCTTGAAACTATTGAGCAGTTTTCCAGTAAGAAGTAAGCCACCAAGGATCATGAATGCCATATATTTTTTAAATTAGTGTTTTACTACGCAAAACACTATCGCCAACGCTCTACGAAATCAAAGACATTGAACGGGTCAGTATTGCCTCTATTTTCTACAGATTTGGCTGGAATGTTTGGGAATTCTAAAAGGTTAGTGACAGAAGAACAATTACTAACAAATCCAGAATAGTAGTAATAGAAGGTGTGATAGAAAGGAAAATAACGGTCAAGCTGCTTTGAGAAATACGACAAAATGACAATTTTGCCTGTTTTGTGCGTTGGAATGATATGTGATGGTTTCCAGGAAGCAGGAAAAATTCATTCAGAAAGGCTTTTGGTAAATATAATAGAAAAAAGTTGACTAAGGGATGAAGGGAGACTAATGACCAGTATTTTGGGATAAGGTTTTCTAAAACAAAATGAGAAAAATTTAGATTAGAAGTCAAACTGCAGTTTGAAATATAGAGATGGAATATGAAGACGAATTTACTGATGAAAAGCAAACCACAAAAAAAGTGATCTAGGTGCGACCCTTATGGTCCACATGACTAACATTCCAGTGGGGTGAATAAAAAAACTATGATTTGTTTTTATTATTTATGTTTATATATTCTATTATTATTCTAAAATGTTACAATAATTTTTTAAAAAATTTTTAGCCATAAAAGCCATTTGATAGTAGAAAACGTTTCCGTCCTCGTCATCTCCTAAATCCCTCAGATTCTAAATTCCTCAGATCCAAAATCCTCCAGATCGAAAATCCCCCAGATATTAAATCCCCCAGATGAAAAATTCACCCAGATCCAAAATTCCCCAGATCATAAATCCCCCAGATCCTAAATTCCCCAGATCCTAAATTCCCCAGATCCTAAACCCCCCAGATCTTTTCATCCCCCAAATTCAAAATCCCCCATATTCTAAATCCCCCATATTCTAAACCCCCCATATCCTAGATCCCCCATAACATAAATGCCCCATACCCTGAATCCCCCGTATCCAAAACCGCCATATCTTAAATCCCCCATATTCTAAATTCCCCAGATATTTTGATCCCCCAATCCAAAATCCCCCAGATCAAAAATCCGCCAGATCCTAAATCCCCAAGATCCTAAATCCCCCAGATCCAAAATCAACCAGATCCTAAATCCCCCATATCCCAAATCCTCCAGATTCTAAATCCTCCAGATCATTGGATCCCCCACATCCAAAATCCCCCATATTCTTAATCCCCCATATTCTAAATCCCTCATATTCTAAATCCCCCATATCCTGAATCCCCCAGATCCTTAATCCAATATTAAATTACTTATAACAATATCCAATATTAACTGCTATTCTCCCAAACCTGATAATAGAAGTTTTTAATTTAAAAACTAATCTTGTTTTTTTTTAAATTGCATTTTTTACAAATTTGATCAGAATTTTGCTAAAACACACAATAATAATAATATTACTATGAAGGTATTTGGGATTTGCACGAATTAATAGTGCGTTTCAACAGTTTTAAAATTAAGCAATTTTTTCGGTTTTTTATCTTCAATGGAAAACGGCTAAAACGATTTTGCTGAAAACTCATTCAATTCTAAGTTACATAATTACCCGTCGAATGTGATCTTTGGTCCTTGAGATAATCGAGACCAAGGTATATAAACTAGACATGGTAAACCCATGCGCAGCTTTTCTTCTATCTCGCTTGCATAGCAGGCCTAACGTGCGTCATTTTGGCCAAAAAATTTGGGCTGCCAAACGAACAAAACATAGGGTGCACATCTGGCAAGGCGGAAGAAAACGAGATGCCACAATTCAAAATGTATAAATGGCGGAAACCGGCGGCGGATAGTCGGTGCGGTCGTGGGATGGATTTGGATTCTAGAGACCTTAAAACGTGGAGATATGTCAAAATTTGGGATTCGCAAAATCGACCCCATTACAATAACTTCCCACTGGAAAGTTGATAAAACACAAAATCGATGAGCAAAATTTGTAGTAGAGATTATAAGATTGCTCAAGAGGAATAAAAGAAGTTGTCGGAAAAGAGCCAATACATTTTGGCCTCTTATCTATTTATAGTGTCTTCAAGTAGTTGCAAGTACAAATTAATAACTAAAAGTATAAGGAGTTTTGCATTGAATCTGCGCGGACAGTTTTTTAGCGGTCTGAAACAAAATAAGTCTAGCGCCATCTCCTGCGTAATCTGAAAAAAACAAGGATAGACGTATAATCAAACTTTACGTGTAGGTGGAACACAGCGATCGATAAGTTTGTTAACAACCATGAAAGTTATTTATTAATACACATACACATATGTAGTTGATCTTTCAGACTGTTTTCGCGAGAATGCCATCTGCGTTAAAAAAAGATGCTGTGAACAATTCTTACTGAGAGCGAGAATTATTCAAGGCAATGCTTAGGGCTGCCCTCCTTTGAAGACCTTCTACCAACATCAGCATACCGTGAAAGTAAACTTCACAGTAGAAAAACTCGATATACGTATCACACTCCACACAAGCCACTAGGAAGAATTTTCAATTGAAAAGAGTAAAATCGATTTCATGGTTGAAGATTTGAATTAAATATATATTAAGAATTAAACCAAGGAAACAAGTTCAGCAATGGAAATCGAATAACCTAGGCAGTAAACCGTTTGTATCGATGATGTCAACGAATCCTTCTTACTCTCATTTCAGTTTCCCATGTTTCGAACAATCATTCGCCAGTTCGCAACAACGCGCCATGGGAAGGATGTGGCACGTAACAGCCTGGTTTATTTACGCGAGTCGTAAGCTTCAAATGCGTTGCTCTTATAAATACCAATGCAGCAAGAAAGCAAATCGATATGAATAAAGATCGTACACTCCGCACGATTTCCATTCTTAAAGAAATCGACCACTGTACGAATGAAAAAAGGCGAGTGAGACAGAAACGTTTTTTGTTCTAATGAAGTCAAAAAACCTTTAGGAGAGTTTTGAAAATAATCAAGTGGAGAGCGGAGAGGGCGGAGCACATACAACAAGAACAGTCGCACACACATACGACCAAGGATTAACTTTATGTAAACCACTGAAGCGCGTCGTTCTCTGTTTTTTAGCTGCGTCGGTGAAAACCAGAAAGCAATCGTAACGTTTAACGTACATATATGCCAAGAGAAAAAGGATCGCAAACAATCGACAAACGAATGCCAAATTGAATTAACAGGAAGGAATATAGCCGCTGTTCAATTATTTTTTAAATGATTTTTCATAAATGTATTCTTCCCAATAAGGCAACGATCAATTAAAAACATTTGATGATGGAATTTTGATATCAATGCAAAAAGACATTAACAGATGCTCCAAACTGTACAACAGAAAAATTATGTTCAAGCACGGATTAATAAAGAAGTGCTCCCACAAAGTTGCGTAAATTTTTTGTTTAGGCGAAATTAAAAACAAAACAATTGTTTTCGGTATCTAAACTCAAAACTATATAAATATCATAAGCGCTATCAACATGTTGAAAGGAAAATAAAAAATGAAACTTTCCTCTCAGACATTTGTTGCTTCACAATAGAACATTGTGTACACATGTAGCTTATATCGGGAAACCCATTTCCCTATTTCAACTTTGCCGACAAAAGCTTTATGAGACAATATAAAAATCACGTTTCACACCTTCCCGTTGAAACCTGACCACGATATGTGAACAAACAAACATTCATTGTGGCTATTCACGATTTGGCGCTTCAAAATTAGTTTTTTTACATAGTATCATACAAATTATTATACTTACTTTTGCCGATTTGTTATAAATCTCTTGAATCGTAAAAAGAATTCACGTCAAATTAAGTTGCACCACTTCTAAATCAACAAAACTCACAGCAAAACTTTGTCGGGCTGGCACATATGCCCGCGAGATCTGAACCCACACTGGGCGCTAATTATTTTAATTAAAGGCTCGGCGCGGATTAGCACGTTTTCATTTGCGTATTGCACTCGCGGCTGCACTAATTGTAAATTTAAATTAATGCACTAGTGCGGTGCGCGTGCATAATAATTAATAAAAAGCTCACGACGATGACGGCAGTGTAGGGGATGGACGCATACGCAGTCGTCAGTACACTAAACTTTTGATGATTTATTTTTATGCTAATTGCGATAACAATGGCATGAAATAACAGTAAATTCTCTAAGATAAAATCGGATACTGACTGGTATACGCTGACCCGATTGATACCACATTTACTATACTACGCCTACCTAAATGAGACTAGCGACAAAATATGCGTTCTTTGCTAACTGCACTCCAAAATGGGCTATTCATGAAATTTGCAAAGCATTGCAAAATTATTTGCGCGCACAAGTAGAAGATTTTGTAATACAAATGTTGTCGTCGAAATGCTTACCGTGATTTTTGAGAGTGAGTAAGTGTGTGATTGAGTGATTTTCAGTTAAAAGTCTGCTGTTTGTCTGGTGAAAATTTACTCGAAGAGTATGGCACAGTTTCATTATTAAGTTTTTCCCCAGAATTTATGATATCAGCAAAAATTATAGCACATTTCAGAGCTTCGTAGCAGTGACTTCTTTGGTCATAGTATTAAACAATAATACCTGTAAAACTGCCCTGAATTACTTCCTCAACAAGATTCTAAAAACTGCGTCCATACAAGTGCATACAGTACTTATTCTCGATTTTCACTAACCAATACTATCCTTGAATGAATGCTTAGAATTTTGTGGCATTCAAATTAATATAAAAGCCCATTTACCCTGCACGAAACTACATAGTTTAGGTTTCATTCGAGATTTTGACCATAATAGGGTTCAAAAATACGTAATTTCCATACATTTCAAAATTATCTTTTCAACGTAATTTGGACATAATCACGGATCAAAACAAGG
The DNA here is from genome assembly GCA_963942545.1 of Oxycera nigricornis. Taxonomy (NCBI): domain Eukaryota; kingdom Metazoa; phylum Arthropoda; class Insecta; order Diptera; family Stratiomyidae; genus Oxycera; species Oxycera nigricornis. The sequence goes on from OZ012662.1 coordinate 18,273,078, forward strand.
TAACAATCGATGCTGACATTAGCATAGTTGATATTTTTGAACCCACCACCCTGATTGACACAATATGTCAAGGAAATACAGTGCTTCTAACAAGAGCTTGTCCACTGCAAGATTAATAAATCGAATTCAATCAGGCGTGAATGCACAGAACTGATTCAAAAATATTTTCATCGATATTTTCTTTGATTTTCAAGGCGAACAAGGACATTCTTGTAATAATCTAATCTAATAATCATTCAAAAGAGCTTTTATAAATATTTAGGCATTTATTATCTTGAAACAGCAACTGTTGAACATGTGTATCTGACAAGCGAAACCACTTCAGTGCAATGTATTTTGAAATGCGTCAATCATAAATACGTACTTTCGATTAACGTGTGCTGTTTGTCTACTATCCGTAAACGACCGTCAACATATGAATGTGCAATACGACATTAATTTTTTCTTCTTCTTACTGTGCTTGAAATTAAGGATATGCCTTAGAGTTTTTATTTGCAGCCTTCTTATTGCTGGTGTGACGAGCGTGCATTTTTTGATAAAACAGGAAAATTCTGATATTTTGTTAAAAAATACACTTATTGAAAATTCTCAAACTGCCACAGCCTTCCAACAAATTCATTCTAATTTTGAAATTTTCTAATCAACTTTCTTCAGAGAAGAATTATCTAAGCAACGACTTAAAAAGCGGAAACGGATAAACCGATTTGGGAAAATACACATTCAAAATATAAATTCTTTGCGACAGTTGCATGGCTTTTTTTATTTAAAGGCAATCAGATCAGATCTAGGTTAGTTGCTTAATTAAAAGGCCTTTTCTAGGCGAATTGTTAATGTGCTTATTCGAGAGTATACTACATTGGTAAAGCACGTTCGAGATATAACTATGATTTCACTGCAGTTTTACTAACAATAATTATTGTTTTAAATGGTGTTCAAGGAACATTAGCCGCTAGGAGAAATACGACCTAAATAAATGTAAAGTTGAAAATAAAAACCACCCTAATGGCTGATTTTGTCACCTTGTTTCTGACTAAGGAATATTTGAACATATGAAGAATTCTTTTGAATTTCACGTTCGACCTGGAAACATGTAACAAACAGTAAGCTTTTGTGAGCTTTACTATTTCAGCGGGAAAAAATGGACTAAAGATACTTTGCGAGTTCTTCAAGATGTCACTAAAAATGTTTAGCAAAGCCTCACTAGCAGGAAGTTTCAACGGAAAGAATAGGTGGCGCTCTTTAACATTACGTCATAGCCGTTATGTTTTAGTTGAAACGAGATAAAGTACTGAGACAGGAATATGGACTCACAAAATTTTGTGACCATTAGAATTTCCTCTTTTTCTAGATTAAATAGATTGACTTCAGGGAATAAGGATTAATGTTGTCTTTGATATCGTCGGCAATAAAAACCTTCTCAAAAGCAATGCAAACATTAAAATTGACCAAAAAACATTTTCACCAAAAATTGTAGTTACAAGGTCCTGCATTGACGACGACGATATGCAAAATTTGATTTTACTTATTCTGTGTTATACATTAAACTTAAGTAAATATTTTTTTGCTGTAACTTCGCAACATTTTTGACCACATACTTTTTCTTTCAAACTCTTTGGCTGAAGACTTTCTTCTAAAAATAGACCATTTAGTGCCCATTGATTGCATTCAGAAAGCTACTAAGGAAAATCTTCGTGTGTAATTTCGCTTCGAAAGTCAATATTCAAATTTGGAATCAGTGCTTTCCATTTTATTGAACTTTTCCGTTTTTTGAAGTTTACTTTTTCTCAAAAAAGTGTGATATATTCTTATCTTAACTTTCAGTCCATACACATAGTAATTTCTTTATGAAAAATTTGTAAAGGTATCAATAAAATGGAGGTTTAAAAATATTTTTTATTTTGTGTATACTAATTGTTCATTGTTAAAAGCTTCTGAACAGATAAATTTCAATTGCATTGTATCAAGAAATATGACTAGGTTATAGATGTACGGTGCAAACTGAATTAAAAGCACTAATTAGAAACTAGAAATAGACGATTACGACATTTTTATAAGAGGCAAACGAAAGGGACAAGCATGAAGAAATTTATGGTTTCTCTGTAGTCGATTTGGAGGTGAACTGAAATACAAGGTGGAGGTTATATTTGGCATAGCGAAGATAGTGTAACTTTAACAGGGATGAGAAAAGTGACGAAGGTAAACTTCATTGGAAAAAGAAGTATAAATAGATACAAGACAAGCTTAAATATGAGATACTCGTCAATGTTACCTGGTTTCATTCGCTATGAGGAGTTTGGTCTTTATCGTCTCATTACCTTTGTATTTATATTTTCTTCAATTACTTCGATGTTCTCCTCTTATCTGTTTGTCGAGAATTAAATAAATTTACAGCCTGAAACTATCCATATTAATATAGTTAATGATGCCATATTTTTTCATTTAAAGCTAGTTTAATAATATGTGTGAAGTATCAAAAAATTAGACTTACTTTTATTGCATTTTTTTGAAATTACAGTCTTATATAAATGCGTTGAAAATCCACGCTAAAAATTGAACAAATAATCAAAAACTTAACTCTTTCAGACTTGCGTACATAAATTTGTATATTTGGACTAGATTTTAACCAGGTAAACCTAAGGTTGATTTTCTTCGAAAACTTTCATCACATTTATCTGCACGAAACGATCGTGCAGGTTCCATTCATCGCGTGAAAGTTTTAACACCAGAATTTCTAAAAGAAGTTTATAATATCATTTGTTTATTACAAATATCAAAACAAATGGAATTTTCACTTTTTTATCTTTTTTTAAATCATAATTTTTATATTACTATGATTTCAAAATTCTCTGTGAAAATTACACTTTTGCAATGCAAAATATTCAACATTTTTTAAAAAAATTGTTATATTTCTTGACTACATCATACCATTAAAAAAGTTACATGTATTAATGTATTTTATATTTTTGAAGTCAAAATATTTGTTTAGACGGGTAAACCAAAAATATCATCAACTTCTTATTGCAGCACCGTTTAGTACTTTTGTGATTCTACGAGCAACAAAAATGGCATATTTTACACTACCATAAGTAAGATAATATTCAATGTCAGTTTAAAGAAAAAACTCACGTTCAATATATTCAAAATTAAAAAATTTACAGAAAACTTTTGCGATTTGGTGAAAAAATTTAATAAATAAATTTTCTTCAATTTTTTTGGAAGTTTCTTCTAATTTTAAAAGTATTCAATAATTAGGCAAGGATCGTTTTAAAAATCACAGAAGTAGCTTTTTAAAACAGTGTTCACTGTGACGCTCATAATTGGAAGCAAATTTTTCGATAGAACAAACGTCTCTTTAAAAAGTGTTCGAGACTCTTACCGAACCCTCAGTGAGATACTCGGCCACTCACAAGGTGAGACACTTGGCAACACTTCGGCCAAAAATTCGGTATTTTCCAAAATAATAAACTTTCTACCTGATTGCCACTACAAACAATCAATGCATATAGATTTAGATGCTGTTAACAGTTATTTTTTAAATATAATACTTTTTTTATGATTATCCAAAAAATTTTTTAAAAGTTACTAAGAATTAATGATTGATACGAATAAAATTAATAAACTAACTGTTAATTAATTTAGTTAATTAATAATTAACTCCAAAGCCGTTATTGTCGTATCAATCAATGCGTTTCAACATGTGTATGATTTGAGCAAATTTTCAATAATTTTAGAACCACCGTTTTTTATTTTGAAAATAAATTGCTTAAAATTACACATAAATATTTTTTCTCGAATCAAATTCGCACTTGTAGCCATTAATGCTTTGGAAAAATCTTAAAAAAAATTATCAGCCAAAAATCATGTTTTTTCCCCGAATGTAAATATTTATACATAAGCAATAATCAATTCATATTTAAAATGAATAGTGGTTGATGACGCTGTTCCATCAATCAATCCTTATTGTCAATGGTATGAATTGATGCAATTTTAAATAAATTCAGTGCAGCAGTTTTTTAATTCAATTAAAAATTAAATTAAATATAAAAAAATTGCGTATCTAATTTCGACTTCCATCTTTCTTCACGAAATTAGATCCTTTTATTAATTTTCATCAAATCAAAAATCAAGATTATTTTTGTATTTCTAAAAAGTAATTATGAAAAAAAAACGAATATTTATCATGAATATGGGTCTATTGATCACGCAAGGATCATTTGTAAAGGTTTGAAAGACTACTTACGCTATCTTACGTAAGATGCTGTAAGTTTTACAGTTTTTCTATAGTAAAATGGTAAAATAGTAACTTAACAAAATCAAACTACCCAAAATGATCGTCACGCGATAAAATCTGGTTCAATCTGAAAATATACAAATATTCAATAACCCTTCAAGCACAATTCTGCTAACATTTTCGCTAGCGCCCTTGTGTCTTTCAAGCGTTGGTATGAAAATACTGTAGGATAGGTAACCTGGCCCCTTTCGACTGCTCCGCGTAAAGATTTCATTCAACCCAGCACTTACGTCAATGATTGGACGCTCCCTAACATGATACGATAGACGTCGACTCATTCTATTGACTGTATTTATTTTTTAAATATTATTATCATTCTGAGTATTATTAATTTCAATATTATTCTTTTCATTATTATTATTTTTATCATTATTAGTATTATGACCATTAGTTTTAATATTTTTCATTTTTTAGTACATAGTACTGAGATCCGTGTGGATCTCAAGGGTCGAACTTTGAGGCTAGTTATTTATAAGTTTTAACTCAACTACCAGCAATTTCCATGACCTAATCATGCCCACCTTCTAGAGGAATATCCTGTTGAATTGTGTTGTTTACTTATAGTACTAGCACTCTCAAAGCAATAAACAAAAGATAGTTTTTTTTAGCTTCAACCCATGTCTGACTCCCATCCCGCAACCCCCATCTGCGTGAGTTTTCCGCGTGTATATGCTAAAGGATGTTTCGGTACGAGTGTAGTCCTTTTGCTCAACGACCCTCCACACAAGCGTTGAATTTTCATCGATGAAGCTGCACCATCACGAACGAAGAAGAGTGAAATGCTAAGGATTAACCCAGAAATAACTTTCCTACTATTTACCATCCTTGTATTGTAATCTTCGAAGCCATGACCTCTTAAAGTCAGTCCGTTCAAAAAGTTACCCACTTGTGACCTGCGGACTCCCCGACATATCGCACAGCTTCATACGAACGCGACAACATTTCAATAACACCATACTGAATTTCCAAGAAAAACTATAATCCTTAATCGCCCAATTCGGTCGTTTCATATTCAGTCGAAATTGGAACGCCACGAATAAAGTCGTTAAGGACTGTAGCATTTGGTGGGAATGGTCTGTTAAAGCAGAAAATATTGCCGGCAAGGATCATGCTGGATAGTGTGTCCCTAATGCCGTGTAGGACGTTATCACCACGCGTGCAGCAAAGCAGTCACATCACCTCCTCGATTAACATGCATACGTGGCAGCTTCATTAGCTGTTGGCCAACTGTTCAGTATGCCATTTAGCAGAAACTGCAAATTGAAATTGCGACAGGAACAAGCGACTCGTCGAGTTTTCAAGGATGTCCTTCTGATGAATCAGAGTGGAGACATTCACTGCAAGAATGCAGGCGAATGAATGGTGTTCATTTATTTAATTTCTACTTATTTCAGATGTAGTTTGAGCACTCCTTCATTGTGAACGATTCAACGAAAGCTTATAAATATATTTCTGCTCTGACTGTGTTTCCTACTCACGTTTCAATCTATTCCGAACTTCTTACATCAATTCAGAATCCACGAGAACGATGTCCTAGAACGTTAATTTTCTCAGCTGCAGGATGTACTTCCATCTTTATACGTTTCGCAAGTACAGCTCATGAATTTCGGAGTGTCAACTCTGGATAATCTTCCCGTTTTGTGTCGTAATGAAGGATTCATTGGTCGGTGGTCCGCTTATGAGCCCGACAATATTGCAATCGAATGGCTTCGTACAGTAAATCGCCACTGTCAGGACTCGCTAGCAAATAGATAGTGCCATAAATTACACAGATAATTCCATGTGGTGATAAATCAGTGTAAGCGGAGCCAACCCCGGTCCTCGTTCGCATTAGAGTCCCGGGAACAAGTCCTTCCATGGCACATGACTCGTATACAATGTTAGCTGGCAAAGCGGGGGCGTTTTGCAATCTGTTCGGCTGCTGACATCCACTGATGAGTTCCCTTTTAAGGATCTTGAACGGAAATATCGTTTGGATGGATGGAAGCGTTTTACGAGCGAGACTGTTGTCTCGAGACGAGCAAATTGAGTTCTCACAAAAAGCGTGTCATATCTTTTTGGAAGGATGCTTGGTGAAATGTGCAATATCGAATTGCTTTTGGGATGCAACGAAGCTTCCAAAATTGAATTTTAACTTCGCGCACTGGAGCCGTTTGGGGATTCAATACAGAACGCAATTTATGGTTGTTCATTCATTTAAGAAGATTTTAATTTTACGATTATACTGTTATAGTTGTAATAGAATAAAACTGACTCTTACAAATCAAGGAATACTTTTTCTAGTGGAAGAGTTTAAAAAAAACGATTGGTTTTTTCTGGTTTGTACAAATTTTTTGATATTTCTGTTGAATTCTGATAGGAAGATATTCTCGAAAAACTTTGAGAACCAAAATGAAGAACTTGTGCCTTTTCTTCTATATTGGTCCTATTGTAAGCTCGTTAGTCTAATTATTTTCGATGCTTTCTTTTTAATGGATGAAATTTAGGATCCTTCCTCAGATTTTCAGTGAATTCTGCGCCGTTGTAAATACACCATGTCGTATCCACGTGTTAACCGTTACGCACGGCAAATATTTGGTGAACAACTATTTAGTCGGTCAGAATGTTTAAATATAGTCCAGTCAAATGGGAGTTTCACCGTGCATTTTGGGAAAGCAGAATTTTTTTCATTGCAATGCGTGGGCAATGGTAAAGTTAGCTTAAGTTCAATTTCCTGGGGTTGCAACTCATGGCCTCTGGGCTCCATCTTAAAAACAAAAGAAAATGGGACACCCCCATATTTCTGAAACCATGGCTCTCACAAGAAAGTCCATCGTCCATACATCACTTTTACGTTGGGTCAATAAAAGAAAAGTTACAGGCCAAAAACCACACACACAAAAGAGGGAACAACTTTCGGGCGCCACAACTTTTTTAATTTCACGTATAACGCGAAAAAAGTTCGGATATTTTTCCAAGACAATTTTGACACAAATCGTTTGCGGTATTGATTGTTCCAATCACTGTACATTAGCGGGAGTTATCCCAAAGGGGAGAAGGTCGCGTGAAAAACCCGTTTTTAGGCCAAATAATCGGCTTTTGATGACGAACCCCCCGTTGCGAAACTCGTGGAGCATTTTGGATGGCAGCCAGATTTTTGACGCAATGTGTAGTATGTCTTACTGTGAGCTTCAATGCAAGTTTCTGGGGTCCTTCTTGGGAACAAAAAAAAGTGGAACACCCCAATACCTCTGAACCCGTGGCTTCTACAAGAAAGTTGAGAATGGCAAACTTGCGTAAAATTCAATTTATAGCAAGTCGATCATACATCAATTTTACGTGGTATCAATAATAAAAAAATTGCATGCCAAAAACGAAGTTGAAAAAGGGTTTTTCGGGTGCCACAACTCTTTTGTTTCCCTATTTCCGTGAAATGCGCTAAGAGTTTACTTAAAATTGACTATTTAATGATAACTATTTTCCACACCACCCATGAGGTGCAGTTTACAGGTGCGTTTTTTCACGTGGTTTCCCCTATAGGAGTAGTCCCACTTTCTTTTGTTCTTAAGATGGAGCTCAGAGGTCATGAGCTACGACCCCAGGAAATTGAACTTAAGTTAACTATGTATAACATTGCCCACGCATTGCAATAAAAATTTATCTGCCTTCCCAAAATGCCCGGTTTACGTCAAGATTTTGACGGTTAGACTGGACTAATAGTGTTTCATCTGTTTTAACGACCCATCTTTTTAGTCAGTCGTGGGTAGTGTATACGTGTTATACGTTCGAAAATGGGTGATTGGAAAATTGGACTGACAAAAAAGAACAAGGTTTGAACACTCAAACACTTGTTTACAACTACAGTTTAAAGTCAACTAACTAAATGATGTACTGACGAACACGTAAACGTATCTAGGAGAAGTCACCTGGAGTTGAGTTCAAAGTTCACCCACTTCCAAAAATATTACTAGGAAAAAAAATACAATAAATATAGGTGGTTGAAGCCTTCCGTGCTCTTTTGCATCGAAGAAAATAGCACAGATTTAAAGAACGAACTCTTTTGAAGCGACCAGATAGCTCTTCTTATATGGTGAACGACGATCACAGTGTTTTTTTGAACATGTGGAAAACAAGGACAGCAGTTTTTAATGGGTTGATTGGAAGCTGGGAAGCTACAGGCTTACGAAAAGTTGGCAGCGAAGAATTGTTAGAAGTATTAGCGGCACCAGCAAAAAAGGATGCTCCAATGTTGGTCAGACAAATTTGGATATTGGATTGAAAAAAATTCTAGTATGTAGAATTTTAAGACTTTTTTAATGAAATATTTTAAGCTGATGCTCATTTTCTTTTGAATGCCTTATTCTGGGTATTGCTCAGATACACGTAACCGCAAGTTACTCGGATAAGTTAGTTTTCAAGTGGTAAATACCTGATCTCAACCACCTTGCTTCAGTTTCGACGCTCAGATAGTTTAAGCGTACAAAGTGAGTGATAGCCTAAACAACAAAATCATCCCGCTTTTCTTCGCGGATGATATAACCTTCCCTTGTGGCTAGTCCCAGCTACGGTCCAAAAAGTCACGAATAAGAATATCGAAAATAGCAAAGAAATGTAGCTCTCACATTTTTTGGACCGTGTTTTTTGAAAATCATTAAACAAAAAATTGTGGATCATTTTCAACGGATGGTTCATAATCAATTGAAGAATTTAAAAATATTCTGCCACACTTCGTTTAGATTGGGCTGCTAAAGGAAGATAAGTTATTAGATGAGTAACTTTATTAAGAAAGTATTTAGTGTTCTACAGATACGACAAGAGAAGACAAGGTCTATTTGTCGAAATTTTGGGATAAATATGAGCAAAATTTGCAATAAATTTGATACCTCGCTCGGGTTAGTTTGGAACAGCATGAAACCAAAGATGGGGCAAAATGTTGATAAGTTTTCAAGATATCGTGAGCTGAAATTTAGGTCAAATTAAATTCATTATGGGATCATTCTAAGTTTGATTCAGATTCAATTTAAAGTCCATTTGATTTCGAGATTGAACCAAGTTCAATGTGGGATCTAATCGGGCTCAATCAAGGGTCTGTCTGAGGTCATTCCGAGTTCGACTCGGGTTCAATTTTAGGGGAAAAACAACATTAGATGGTTAAAAAATCGAATTTTTTTATTGCAGTGCTATTAAGTATAAAGCGTATACTCAAAAAAATTAAGACCGATATTCGAAGTCCTTTTTGGAACAAGAAATGAAGCGCGTTCGGGTATATCGCACGGTCTATTGAATAGAGCGATTGCAGCAGTCTTTCTATTTATATATTTTACTTTGTATGTATTAGAGCAGGTATTCCTAACAAGAAGATATTTATTTCCTGAATATTTGACCGATCTTTAAAAATCAAAGAATTTTTCAATTTTTATTAAATTATCATCTAGCTGAACTTGAAATAAGGATTTAGAATGTCTTTATGATAAAAACACGAAAAATTTTTTAATTGTTTTCAAACGTGTAACAAATTTTCAGCTTTCAATATTAAAATTTGGTTCATACATACAGGTAATATGAAAAATTTGCTTGGATTGCTTTAACATTAAAATTGGGGATTCCAGCATGCACGGCAATGAAGATTCGGAAGACGGACCTCCATGAAGAACAGCTTCTAGCTTTGCGAATTTTGATGATAATCGCTTGAAAAAATTATTCGATGTAGTGCAAAATATGATTAAAATAGTCTATTAACTTTGAATACTTTTAATCACTTCTTTCCCTTAAAAAATCACCAAAAAATCGTAAAATTAGACCTCTTAATACGATTTCCCCCATCAAATCAATCTGAGGCCAATTTATGGTCAATGTATATCGTTAGTGAATCTATGAATTGATCTGCGGGATTTAGGATCTGCGGGATTCAGGATATGGGGGATTTATGATCTGGGGGATTCATGATCTAGGGGATTTTGGATATGGGGGATTTTGGATCTGGAGATTTAGGATATGGGGGATTTTTGATCTGGGGAATTTGGATCTGGGGGATTTTTGATTTGGGGGACTTAGGATCTTGGATCTAGGGGATTTAGGATTTATGATCTGGGGGATTTGGGATCTAGGGGATTTTGGATATGGGGATTTTGGATATGGGGGATTTTGGATCTGGGGATTTTTGATCTGTGGGATTTAGGATCTGCGGGATTCAGGATATGGGGGATTTATGATCTGGGGGATTCAGGATATGGGGGATTTTGGATCTGGGGATTTAGGATATGGGGGATTTTTGATCTGGGGAATTTGGATCTGGGGGATTTTTGATTTGGGGGACTTAGGATCTTGGATCTAGGGGATTTAGGATTTTTGATCTGGGGGATTTGGGATCTAGGGGATTTTGGATATGGGGATTTTGGATATGGGGGATTTTGGATCTGGGGATTTTTGATCTGTGGGATTTAGGATCTGCGGGATTCAGGATATGGGGGATTTATGATCTGGGGGATTCAGGATATGGGGGATTTTGGATCTGGGGATTTAGGATCTGGGGGATTTTTGATTTGGGGGACTTAGGATCTTGGATCTAGGGGATTTAGGATTTTTGATCTGGGGGATTTTGAATATGGGGATTTTGGATATGGGGGATTTTGGATCTGGGGATTTTTGATCTGTGGGATTTAGGATCTGCGGGATTCAGGATATGGGGGATTTATGATCTGGGGGATTCAGGATATGGGGGATTTTGGATCTGGGGATTTAGGATATGGGGGATTTTTGATCTGGGGAATTTGGATCTGGGGGATTTTTGATTTGGGGGACTTAGGATCTTGGATCTAGGGGATTTAGGATTTTTGATCTGGGGGATTTGGGATCTAGGGGATTTTGGATATGGGGATTTTGGATATGGGGGATTTTGGATCTGGGGATTTTTGATCTGTGGGATTTAGGATCTGCGGGATTCAGGATATGGGGGATTTATGATCTGGGGGATTCAGGATATGGGGGATTTTGGATCTGGGGATTTAGGATCTGGGGGATTTTTGATTTGGGGGACTTAGGATCTTGGATCTAGGGGATTTAGGATTTTTGATCTGGGGGATTTTGGATATGGGGATTTTGGATATGGGGGATTTTGGATCTGGGGATTTTTGATCTGTGGGATTTAGGATCTGCGGGATTCAGGATATGGGGGATTTATGATCTGGGGGATTCAGGATATGGAGGAGTTTGGATCTGGGGATTTAGGATCTGGGGGATTTTGATCTGCGGGATTTAAGATATAGGGGATTTTGGATATGGGGGATTAAGGATCTGGGAGATTTTGGATCTGGGGGATTTTGGATCTAGGGATTTAGGATCTGCGGGATTCAGGATCTGGGGGATTTATGATCTGGGGGATTCAGGATCTGGGGGATTTATGATCTAGGGGATTTTGGATATGGGGGATTTTGGATCTGGGGATTTAGGATCTGGGGGATTTTTGATCTGCGGGATTTAGGATATAGGGGATTTTGGATATGGGGGATTAAGGATCTGGGGAATTTTGGATCTGATGGATTTAGGATATGTTTTTTTTGGATCTAGGGGATTTTGGATGTGGGGATTTAGGACCTGGGAGATTTTTAGCTGAGGGATCTGAGGGATTTAGGATCTGGGGATTTAGGATCTGCGGGATTCAGGATATGGGGGGTTTTAGATCTGGGGATTAAGGATGTGGGGGATTTAGGATATATTTAGTATTTGGGGGATTTTGGATATGGGGGATTTTGGATGTGGGGATTTAGGATCTGGGGGATTTTTGATCTGGGGAATTTGGATCTGGGGGATTTTTGATTTGGGGGACTCAGGATCTTGGATCTAGGGGATTTAGGATTTTTGATCTGGGGGATTTTGGATCTAAGGGATTTTGGATATGGGGATTTTGGATAAGGGGGATTTTGGATCTGGGGATTTAGGATCTGTGGGATTTTTGATCTGGGGGATTTATGATCTGGGGGATTTAGGATATGAAGGATTTTTGATCTGGGAAATTTGGATCTGGGGGATTTTTGATTTGGGGGACTTAGGATCTTGGATCTGGGGGATTTTTGATCTAGGGGATTTTGGATATGGGGATTTTGGATATGGGGGATTTTGGATCTGGGGATTTAGGATCTGGGGGATTTTGATCTGCGGGATTTAAGATATAGGGGATTTTGGATATGGGGGATTTTGGATCTGGGGGATTTTGGATCTAGGGATTTAGAATCTGCGGGATTCAGGATATGGAGGATTTATGATCTGGGGGATTCAGGATATGGGGGATTTTGGATCTGGGGATTAAGGATCTGGGGGATTTAGGATCTGGGGGATTTATGATCTGGGGATTTAGGATATGGAGGATTTTTGATCTGGGGAATTTGGATCTGGGGGATTTTAGATTTGGGGGACTTAGGATCTTGGATCTAGGGGATTTAGGATTTCTGATCTGGGGGATTTTGGATCTAGGGGATTTTGGATATGGGGATTTTGGATATGGGGGATTTTGGATCTGGGGATTTAGGATCTGGGGGATTTTTGATCTGCGGGATTTAGGATATAGGGGATTTTGGATATGGGGGATTAAGGATCTGGGGGATTTAGGATCTGGGAGATTTATGATCTGGAGGATTTAGGATATGGGGGATTTTTGATCTGGGGAATTTGGATCTGGGGGATTTTTGATTTGGGGGACTTAGGATCTTGGATCTAGGGGATTTAGGATTTTTGATCTGGGGGATTTTGGATCTAGGGGATTTTGGATATGGGGATTTTGGATATGGGGGATTTTGGATCTGGGGACTTAGGATCAGGGGGATTTTTGATCTGCGGGATTTATGATATAGGGGATTTTGGATATGGGGGATTTTGGATCTGGGGAATTTTGTATCTGATGGATCTAGGATATGTTTTTTTTGGATCTAGGGGATTTTGGATATGGGGATTTAGGACCTGGGAGATTTTTAGCTGAGGGATCTGAGGGATTTAGGATCTGGGGATTTAGGATCTGCGGGATTCAGGATATGGGGGGTTTTAGATCTGGGGATTAAGGATGTGGGGGATTTAGGATCTGGGGGATTTATGATCTGGGGGATTTAGGATATATTTAGTATCTGGGGGATTTTGGATTTGGGGGATTGAGGATATGGAAGATTTGGATCTGGGGATTGTGGATCTGGGGATTGAGGATCTGGGGATTGAGGATCTGGGGGATTTAGGATTTTTGATCTGGGGGATTGAGGATCTGGTCTAGACCTTGGTAGATGACGAAAAGGAGACGTTTTACACTATGAAATCGTTTTTATGGCTAAAAAAATTAAAAAAAATAATTATAATATTTTAGAATAATAATTGAATATATAAACATAAATAATAAAAACAAATCATAGTTTCTTTACTCACCCCACTGGAAAGTTAGTCGTGTGGACCATAAGGGTCGCACCTAGACCACGTTTTTTATTTTTGAAATTATGAGTATCAGAATTATTGATATGAAATCATCTTGATGAAATTTTGTATTGAGACTGATCGATTTGTTGAAAAAAATTAGGTTTTATATTCTACTGTGCAATTTTTTTTATTAGCTTATTTTTCTGGGATTCTCTTGATTAAAAAATAATAAACATGAGAATCAAATTAAGCGTATTAATGGACTCATTATCTGCCAATCAATGAGGATAAATATCTGAATTCATGCAGAAAAGAAATTTGTAAAAGTTGTGCTTGGAAAATCTCGCGAAATAATAGTGATTGATGGTTATATTGAAATCGATAAGATAACCCTCAACATCGTAAGCTCAATAAGTTTGAAGAATTAATGACTTCTTTACTATTTGATTTTTTTTGCATATATGTATAAAGTACACTTTCTACATTCATGGAAAGGATTGAATTATGCACCTAGCTTTCAAGCATTAGTACGACTTATAGACGTTTTCCCCATTCTGATGATTTTAAATATCCTTTAAAGCTGAAATTCAACTAACCTCTGCAAGGAATAATGGCTCCCTTCTTAAGATGTTAAGCATGGAAATGTGCATACACTTAACCCCGGAAGAAGTATTCTTTATTTCATTGCGAACGTAAAACTTAGTGAACTTAGAGGAAATTCAAATGGAAGTTTGAAAACACTAAATCATTTTCAAGGTATGTAATGGGTTCATCCTTGCACCATCCACATTCGTTGTCAAATTTTGTGCATATGTTATGTATGTATGTATGTATGTTATATATATATATATATATATATATATGTATGTATGTATGTTATATATATATATATATATATATCACATGAAAAAACTTTCGTGTAAAAATAATGAGAAAATTTAACTGAAACTCAAAAGTGTGCAAAATGCCAGCAAATGGTCAGGAACTTGAAATGAAGACTAAGATCAAGATTGAAAGTAAATTTAATGTTTCTCCACTTTTAGTTACACTTGAGTTTATGGAAGTGCATGTCAAGATATTTTTCTCATATGAAAGGATTTAATTCTAAATGGATTTCAACAGTTGAGGAACACACCGGCAATAGACGTTGTGCTTGTAGTGTTATTTTTAAGATCTTAGAGAAGTGTGATTCACTTCTTGCTGACTGCCTTGAAGTTGAACGAGAATGAAAGGATTTAACTTCAATTGAAACATTTGCACAAGTGATGTGTTTCACTTTGTTATACTATTGGACTCGAAGAACATACTACATGCGAGTATAGGAAGCAGAATATCACAGCTTACAATGCTCCGAAGTTGGTATCATACAATGCAAAAGCGTTTTTCATCCGTGAATATCACTTTGCTCCATCTGGCACCCCATCCAATATGTTCCAATGCAAACTCCTTTCGGCGTTCTTTGTGTATTGCTGTCAATGCTGGTTTCTTCTTTAATTTAATTCGTTTCAAGTGTGGACATTGCCGTAGTATCCGCCTTATTGTCCAGACACTTGCAGAAGCCCCTGCTTCTTCGCCAATTCTGCGTGCAGTTTTCGCAGAGTTCGATGCAAGACGCAGTATTTTCCTACGTTTGCGCTCAGTTGTGGCTGTTTTCGAACATCCTTTGCAGTTTTCTCCGTAGCTTTCACGATTCCTCAGAAAACGGCAGATCGCATCGGTGATCCTTCCAATTTTTATGGATATTGCCCTCGCGGAATATCCTTCCGCTTTTAAAGCTAATATTTTTCCCCTTTCTTCCGAATTCAAAATTTTTCCACTTCCCATCTTCAATAACTTCTGTAAAATGAGAAATCTGTTCTATTTTACCAACACAAAACCTTGAAAACCTCAGAAAAGATTAGTGTACGTATCCTGTTGCCCGCCGAAAAAATTCAGATTTCGTTAAAAACTCTCCTAATTCCACAACCAGGCAGGTAATTGATTTCTTTAAAGGATGTAATTACCAAGCTATTGGAAAGTCATAAAACACTATTTAAGAAATTACGTCATATGCGACTAAGCCTGAAAAATAGGCAAAATATTGAGTGTCCGTATCCAGTTGCTCGCTAGTGTATGTGCAATGGTTTCGTAGACTATTCTTGGACATTGTTAAATCAAGTGATGGAGATGGCTTCTAATATAAAGAGCAAGTTTGGAACTATTTGCACAAGTAAATCTAAATTTTAAATTGAAAAAGAAAAACTTCCAAAGCCAAAATGATTACAAATCGTTTAAACTTGAAGAAACTGGTTACACTTGTAGTTGAAAAGTTTGTTTTGATCCTGAATATACTTAAAAGTAAAATTATTTTAAGCATGTTGAACGATGTTTAGAGTTTTAAGGAATTATTCAAATAAACCGTTAGCTTTGTTGCATCTCAAATTTAGGGTGTCATAAATATCCCCATCTCCGGTGATAGTTTGAAGACACTTTGAAATACTATATATTCTAGTTCAAGTGTTCGAAGTGCAGGATCATTCATATAAAAGTTGCATTGCACGAATCGACTGAATGGATATTAACTTTGTGACGTCAGTTCAAGGGAAACATCCTGATCGAAGTACGTTAAATAGCACATGTATTAATTATTTATACTCAACTTAAATATCTCTTATTTTTTAGTGAGTGTGATCTAAGATCTAAATGTATCCTTTAACACTCAGATAGGCTAGCACTAGCACTAGCACTAAGTTGATAGGAGAAACCAACGGCTAGTTGTTAAAGTCAGCATGCTGAAGATGGCAATAAGCCAGAATGAATATTTTTCAGTTAACCATACACGTCTTTCTTTCTTAATTCATCTCCAACTTCAAACACAGTTCACCCATTTTAACTCACATTATGCCTTCACCTTTACTACCGCGCTAAAAAGGACGAAAATACCAAAATATTTGAGTTAAGAGCATCTCCGATAGAGTTAAAAGTATTACCATGGCTATGACTAATCTTAAATCCAGAAAACTTGGTAGAACGAACGATTTTTTAAAGGAATAATGAAGTCGTAGTCTATCAAATGCATTCCTTTTCTCATGCAAATAAAGTATTTTTAACTACTTCCTACGAAAAAATGTAAATGATTCAATTAACTAAATAGATGTGAGCAGTTTGGAATCCGTTTTTAATCACTAATTCTTTTTACATTTTTAACAATTTGAATATAGTTATAAACACTGACACGCTAGGTGGCAGCTCAAATGCGAAATAACTCTAAACTGATAAAATGTTGATGCATCCTTGCTGCTTAAGGGGATTAAAGGCTTGATACGCCAAAAATTGACCTATTTTTAAGAATTTATGACAAGGCCATATTACAGTTATTTGGTTCGAAAAAAAACTTACCTGGAAAGTTTTCGGTTAATTTTATAGATTTCAATGTGCTCTTTCCGAATTTCAACTTTGCCACTTCGTATCTTCGCCGCTTGTGCCGCCATATTGGAAAAATGGCGCCTAATAGCAGTTTTTTGACAAAATCGCTTTTCCGACTCATTTTATGATAAAAAGATTTATATACAAAATTAAACTAGAAAAAATGTCCTACAATTTATGTATTAACAATATTTTTCTTAAATCAATAGTTTTGGCGTACTAGCGCGGCAAACTATTATTCATCTACACCACCATGTATTTTTCGTATATATCTCCATGAAATTTTACTATTGTTGCAGGTAAAACAAAACAGTTATAAGAGAATGCGTCGCCTTTGTGCCATTCTCCCGTACCAAAAATTTTTTTTTAGTGAATTATTATTAATATTTTACACAAAACGGCAGCATTCTTCTAACCATATAAAAAATTCGTTTTAAACGGTGAAATTGATCCTGACGCGAGAAATGGTCTGAAACGAAAAATTCAAAAAGATTATATTAAGAAAGCCAGTGGTTATTGTCTGAATCAAAATTATAAAGTTGTTTACAATAATAACAAAATAGCAGACAGTTAAAAACTAATTGTTGAAATTCGAGTTTTTTCTGTGATTTTTGAGTTTTAAAAAAATGAAAAAAAATACAAATGTTCAATAAATGGTAAAAACTTCAGAAAGGTCGGTTCGGTGGTTTCGGAAAAATTACTGTTACAGCATGAAAAAAGTGGTATATATATATCTATCTATCTAAATATTATATATATATATAGGGGTAAACACTACACAGTGGACAGAGCATTAAATTGAGCATAACTATGATAATAATGCCTGAATCTTTCTTAAATTTTAACACGATATTTTTGAGAATATTGACTATCGAAATAATTGAAAAAACATAAAATTATTTTTTTGGAAATGTGCAAAGTCTGTAACCCCCTTAAGAGGGAACATCACTGTAGAGGTAGAAAAAAGGCATTTTTTGGAATTTTTCTCTCGAAACCAAACAACATATCGAAATTTGGTAAAAAGATCTATATTGTACAAGTATTTGACATCCTCTTTGATTTTTTTCAGAACTTTAAAAAACAAAATGGCGGCTCCCTAGCATTTGTCCAGAAACGCCTTATTTTTTCATGGCTTCGCGGCCGGACCGTTTCCTCCTGAATTGTTAAGGTTATGGTTATCAAACAAAGAATTGTCGATAAGCCAGAGAAAATGGCGTCATTTTGAAAAAAATGTCAAAAAAAACGGAAAAAAGCTCGAAAATTGTTAATAACAATTGAAATATGCAACATTAGAAAATTCTACGCACTTTTATGCTGACACTAGTTTTGAACATATTGTAAAAATTTCAAGTAAATCGAACAAAAATTGTTTGAGAAAGGAGTCCGGACAGTTTGAAAAACGTTGTTCCGAGATGAACGCATTTAAAGTTTAAGTTATTGAAAAATCTTGAATAAATTTTATATACCTCTAGCCTGCAAAATACGTACTTCAGCGTTCTCTGCTAACGTTCAACTAACAGAGCATGTGTACAGTTTTGAAAAATTTATATTTAAAATTGTTCTAAATTTCAATACCAAACCGCGCGGGTAAACGCGTGGGGAAACGCGCGGGGTAACACGCGCCACGCTCATTAAAAATTTCGAACACTTAGAGATTTTTCCACTATATGAAACTTTGCTACATGATTTCTATGATGATAAGATATACTTTAGAGCAACAAATTTATTTCTTATTTTTTGAAAATCCAACATTGGTTTTCCCCTTAAGGAGCTTGGTGATGCTATACCAGATTCATGGAGCTGTTAAAAATCTTGAAACAAAAAAATCAGTGATATCCCATTATATATTCTATAGGTCAACTTAATATTTTCTAATTCTCTGACTCAAACCACTCGGAATCAATTGCAAATGTCCTCACAGAGATCCTAGCTTTCTATAGAAAATACCTAATCTAGATTCGGGTGAGTAAAAATTTCGCGAATTTTACTCACACTCAAACTTTAAAGTGCCCTCGGTTGATCTATAACTATCCTGAATCCACCTTTTTATCTAGGACACATAGTCCCAAACAATAAGAGAAATGTTCCTTGAGGTTTTTTTAAATTTTGAGGACCACAAAAATTAATTTGATGAATAGTGCCAAATAATAGACAAGCTGTGAAAAATGCTTAAGTTTTTAGCTTTTTCTCGAAATCTGTAAAAATAATGCAATTGACGGTGAAAAATTATTGGAAAATATTGCTTAAAATACCATAAACCTTTTTATTATTCCTCAATTTCATACTTTCTTTTAAATATACTTTAGTTTAAACTGAGAAACACATAAGCCGACAGTATATCAGTAATTTGTGTTGCACTATTATTATTTTTTAAAAGGGGAGTATTTGAAGCTATTTCACTGTTCTACAAGCTGTTGGTCAAATCTAGCAAAAATTAAAAATACATTCGGTACGAACAGAATTTTATTCTCAACAAATATATTGTATTTCCGTCTAAAGTGAAAATTGTGCGACATTTCATGAAATTCTTTTCAAAATACTGCTATTTAACATCTCACCAGTAGCCGTACATTTAACGCATACACAATATGTCAGCACATAGTCTAGCACATCTCAAACTGGCCTTAGATAAAAAGATACTTTAGAATACATATTTCGAATAGTTAGGGAGCGGAAAAAAATCTGTTTACGACATCAAATGTCGAGATGAGTTTTGGAAAAATGATGACTTATTTTCAGAAAGCGAAAATTATTGTTTTCATGGGATTTTTTGAAATTTACCAAATGTTGTTGTCATGAGATATTTGTAATTTGTATTGAAATTTTAACATTAAATGTGGATTTGTTTGACGTTTCTAGCGCTAAAGTTTTATTTTCGTGCTGAATCGATATGTGGAAGAATGTAGAATCTCATCAGGAAGAAGGACGTTTAGTTTATGTTGTATCGAAATTGGAGCATTTAAAATAAATATATTTGAAAAAGTATTCAATTTGCAATTTGCTGGAATTTTCATTGGTCTATAACATCGGTTCCCAACCGGTGGTTCACGAGCCTCTGGGGGTTCACTATTTGTACAAAGGGGTTCGCGAAAACAATAGCGTAATGGCGGGATTTTAAATGGCCAAAGAAAAATAAAAGCAAAAAAAAACACACAAAAAAATAAAAAAACACACCAAATGCAATGCAGATTGCACGCTGTTGTTTCGAACGTATGCATACTGTCTATATCTTATGGTTGCCAACAGTTAGTTAAGCTATTTTACGGCCTTTAAATTCAAACTCAATGCCGTTAAAATCAAATGATGCGTCTACATGCACCGTTAAATATCAGCACTAGATAAATACATGTCTGGAATACTTAGAAAACGTTCAAACGTCTGAAATACCTAGAAAACGGTCGTAAAAATGACAGTGGCAACGGTCCATGTAAACTTAGATTTTAGTTGCACGCAGACTTTAGAACTAGACGCTTGTTCACAGCTGGGAACTGGGAGAGTAGTGTTGCATTTACCGACGTTCGTACATAGGTTTATAAACCTTGAGTGATTTAGTCCGCAATTAGTAGAATAGCTACTGCGACATTGTTTGTTTATTAAAGTTCTTCTCGTGTACATAACTTTTAATAATTATTATGCCCCAATTTTATTATGGGTCGATGGTTAAAAACGGGTCGTTTAGAAACAACACATGATGATACTGAAAGTTGTATTGAGCTACCGTTTCACCAGAGTAAAAATCAAGAAAATGGTGAACATGGTGTGAACAAAGGGAAAAAGCGAAAATATGACAGCGACTATTTACAACTAGATTTTCATTTTACTGGGGAAGAGTCTGAACCTAAACCGCTTTGTGTTATATGCAACGAAATTCTTGCTGATAGTAGTTTAAAACCATTACTTCTTCGTAGACACCTCAAAACAAAACATCCGACGCACAAGGATAAACCTCTTGAGTATTTTAAAAGAAAATTATCAGATAATAAAAAGTGTAACCTCTCTTCTTTCCTGTCTTCAAACGAAGATAGTAAAATGGCTCTTGAGGCATCATTTCGAGTGAGTTATAGAATTGCAAGATCTGGGCAGGCAAATACAATGGCAGAAAATTTAATTGGACCATGTGCAAAAGATATCGCGAAATGTATGCTTGGAGAAAAGGCGGTAAAGAAAATTGACCTGGTTCTCTTATCTAACAATACGGTGTCGCGTAGAATTAATGATTTGGCAAATAATGTGGAGAAAGAACTTTTGAAGAGAATAAAATTGAATATTTTTGCTATCCAACATGATGAGTCGACCGATGTAGCAAACGCCGCAATCTTGCTTGTCTACGTTAGATATATTTTCACGAATATCGTTCAAGAAGATGTACTATTTGCAAAACCATTGAAAACTTATACAACTGGAGAAGCAATTTTCGATATGGTCAATGGCTATTTTCAAAAAAAAATAGAATAAACTGGTCTTATTGTGTGTGTGTGTGTGTACAGATGGTGCGAAATCAATGACAGGAAAATTTTCCGATTTTGTGGCACGGGTGAAGAAGACCAACGAGAAAATTGAATGGACTCATTGCTGTATTCATAGACAAGCGTTGGTATGTAAGCGTATTCCTGAAGAGTTATCTACTACTTTAAGTGAAGCCGTAAAAATTGTAAACTTTATAAAATCGCGTGTTACAAATAGCCGTCTATTCCGTGTGCTTTGTGAAGACTTTGGAAGTCTCCACGATTCTTCACTACTTCACACAGAAGTTAGATGGCTTTCCTGTGGGAAAGTTTTGACACGCTTGTTTGAATTGATGTCTGAAGTTCAAACATTTTTAATTGTTCATCCGTTTTATTTGTCCTCTTGTGTATCTGATGTTCTTTGGCTGCAAAGGCTTGCATACTTAGCTGACATCTTTTGTAAATTAAATGAATTAAATATGTCATTACAAGGCGCAGGTGTCACCATTTTCAGTGTTCATGATAGAATTGAGGCTATGCTTAAAAAGATCAATTTTTGCATCCAATGTCTCCAGATGAATGAGTATGAATAGTAAAAGATTACTCGTCGCAGGAGATTTCTCTGTTGCCTTCTCGGTGTTGGACGCCGAACGCCGGATCTTATATTCTTCGAGGGAGATCCGTGATTTAGCGCTGTATAAGTAAAGCGCACTTTTACTGAGGGAACAGGGTTATATTAGGGTACCTACCGGCAAGTGAATTGCCACATGTCTGGCGCAGGATACATGATCCAAGCTAGCCTATATTATTACTACTTTTTTATTTAGCGACTGGTTACGCTATAATTGTAGCTCTTCTAAAGCCAAGTTACGGCTCGAGGGTTTTGCCAAACTACGGCAATAATGAATTAATTGAAACGAGTCAAAAGTAAGACTATGACTATATTTTCTTTTCTACAATTTCCTTTTACACAATTTTTACATCTTAATATATAATCCCTACTCTAATATTTTTAATCTACTTAATACATAATCCCTACTCTAAAACTGGAAGAATTGAATATAGAAAATTCATTCTACCAATCAAAATATCGATCAGCATTTTTCCATATGACCCAATTTAAAATGCAACACTCATAAAGTCCATGAGTAATGACTACTCAAATTTCTTCACAAAGGGTACATGCACTTTGTGTGTAAGTATGTTGTACATTGCACCTGCCAACGCTAAGCGCCGCTTAGTCTGGCACGATCGCGATGGGCTAGTATGAACATTCATTCATGTGTCTATTTTTAGTGACAACATGAATTGGATTCTCGTATGAGTAGATTATGTGTAATGCAAAACGAGTATGCAAAGTGAGCATTACAAAAATGATCGTACATTATTCATTTGTATAGTCTACGACTGCTCGTTAACTATTGATTTGTGGGTTTAGTTTATAGTAAAATGCTGATTGATTTTGTAGATATCTGTAGATCCACTACAGAATGTTTCAGTTCTCTCTGCACTTTTTTATCAGAAAATTCAATGAAACTTGACGAAAACATTAAAAGGAATATATGTGAACATCTGAAACATCTTCAATTAACTTACGAGGACTATTTTCCCAATAGATGCAATAGAACCATCTCAAACAACTGGATACGTAGTCCATTTCAAGTAACTGTAAGTGTAGAAACCTCTCTAACTTTAGTAGAGAAAGAAAAGCTCATAGAGCTATCCTGTGACAGTTCTCTGCAAGCTATTTTTAAAGATCACTCCTTATTTGACTTCTGGCTCAGTATAAAATATGAATATCCTGTTCTGTCAAAAAAAGCCATAGACGTTCTATTACCATTCTACACAACATATCTGTGCGAGAAAGGATTTTCAACATATACTTATCTGAAAGATAAATATAGAAACAGGTTAAATGCAGAACCTGATCTAAGACTGAAATTGTCAGATATTGAGCCAAACTTTCAATTGCTATGTTCCATGAAACAGCCAAAAATATCCCATTAAGAGCTTTTTCAAAGGGAACATGTGCTGAAATAAGAACCAGTTTGTTAAATTTATTTTGTATTCAATTTTTATAGCTTATTTTAGTCTTATTAATATTAATCATTTTAGTCTTATTAAAATTAATCATTTTAATCTTATTAATGTAAAATAAATGTACTACAAAATGTTATTGTTTTTTTTTTGCCTATCATTAACGACTACATAGGGGGTTCGCCAAATTCTGTTGGATTTTACTTTTGGTTCGCGAGGAGAAAAAGGTTGGGAAACACTGGTCTATAACATCAAAACGCAAAAACAAGAGACAGGATGAAATCATTTGTAAACACTAGCTGTAATATTCATAAACCATTCTTGAAATAGGCATTCCCAATTTATTTGATGCCTAAAAACCCGTTTTAAACTTCCCAGTATATGGGAAGTTCTTGTAATCGCCTCGAAGATCGAAATTGAAATTTTCAACATATCTTTACGTTTTGAGGTCTTTAAAGTATATTTAAGGTGTCTTTTCAGAAAGAAGTATGTATGTGTGTGTATGTACGTACGTACATACGTGCGTTCGTGGACAGTTTTTTCTACGAACATAACTCACGTACACAAAGTCGTATCGACTTCGTTGAGGTGTCAGTAGAAGTGCCTTTGCAATCTTAAGAGCTGATTAGTTTTTGGGACACTTCGGTCAGGGGGGTTTGTTGTTTTGCCCCTTGAAGGTCATTTCTGTCATGAGCTATATCTCACAAAATAAACATAGGATTTGAATCGTTGAGGTGCGTATTTACGTTTTTGAGATGCTTTTAAGCTTATAAAAAATTCGTTGGAGCCGTGTTTTAATTCAATAAAAAAAAATTGCAAAAAATTTGGGTTTTTAATTTTTAATTAATTGCACAACACAGTAATAAATGTTTATAAAATTTATAAGTTTTTAACAGTTTTTGAAGAGAAACCAGCAAAGTCTTTTCCCATGAATACAAAAAAAATTAAATTAAAAATAAAAAATCATTAAAAGCCTTATTGAATCATCCTCTTACCTACGTAATCAATGGACGCTCCCGTAGATGATACGATTAACATTAACTCATTCCAATTACTGTTATGAGTACCTCTAATTATTATTATTTAAAGTAGCATTTTTTTCATAATTATTATTGTGTTTAGTATTTTTAATATTTATGTAGATATTATTGGGGAGTTGACAGTGTGTACCTCGAAGGTTGCACCTCACGGCTTGTTTGAATAAATCTTAACACCACTTTGAATTACTTCGAGTTTAAATAGAGAAGAAATTACTGGAATTTATTAATGTTTCCTCAAATTGTTTTTTGATTATCAAATTAAATTTTGGAATTTTCAAAATTAAATTTAAAAGTACATCTTTGTCGTGATTAAAGACTAATGCATCATCAACTTGTTTTTAATGCAATAATCGCGCATTAATATTTGAAATGTTTTTCATAAAAACCATTTAAATTCTCTGAGTATACCAAATCATGCAAAAAGTGATGTGAGTGATAAAAAGCGAAAAATATCATTGTGGGACCATTCGGATTGCAGAATACTTACCATATACTTCAGACATGAGAGGTTTTTTCCACTTCTAAAACGACTAAACCAAATGGTTTTTATTCAATCCAATCGAACATCCCCGACTGTCCGCACCTGACTTGAATAGAAGCCATAAAATTCCAATTAAAATTTCCACCCGAAGGTGAAAAACCCCTTATCAAGATTTTTTTTCAATAGTCCTTAACTTGACACATCGAACCAATTAATTCGATGATGGATTTCTAATAGTTGCCGAATGGAAATCACGTTGTCCTTGTTGAGTGCACCTCGGGGAGATTTGATTTTTAAAGTGTTCCTTTCTGACTAGAATTGCAGTCTCACCAATGCTAGGTGAGAAAATAGCAAGTGTGGAAATTCAATCTGAATCTTTTCCGAGACATGGTCATGTCTTTGTCGTCGTCATCGTCAATATGTCTTAAAGTTTTTCCGAAATGAAACGTTTTACATAGCGGACAAGATCGACAACCGACCGCTATTTAAATAGTTTTCCGATGAATTTTCCTAAAAATAGCTGTTCGAAGAATTTCATTTGCATTAATCAGTGTTTAGACGATGCTGTTGAAGGCATGACGTTATGTCATGCTCGACAAACTATTGAACATTTAGGTGCATGGATGTACCATATGGGGACGTTGGATGGTAATTAAGCGTCCATGGTTTTGAAATGTTGATGGATCTTTTGTGATTTTTATATGTTGAGATACTTGATCAAGTGGTTGAAGAGCTAATATTAGTCATGGAATCAAATAAAGCATATCGTTTGAATTTTCGCAATTATCAAACCATGGACTGACCAGTAAAGAGCTTCAGATCACATGGTAATCTTACATCTACATTATTTGTTATGATTTAGCTTCCAATGAAAAGAAAGTATTTGCAGCAACCAGGTTTCCAAAACATAACAAAGCACTTTAACATTCCCCCTGCCTTGCTAGGTAAAAAATCTATACTTACGTAGCCAAAATATGTCCCAGACATTGCAATGTTCTCCTCTTTTCGATGATTTTTGAGCAAAAAAATAATCAAATGTACATTGGAAAGTTGCTTATGATCTTTGCAGGAAAGCCTATTTATAAACACATAAATATTCCATAAAGTACCAAGTAAAAATTCAATAAAACACTAAATACCTTCTAAGATTCGGAAAGGACTCGCCATAGTGAAAGATAATTGACATGTGTAACTAGGAAAATTAGTAGAGAAAGAGAGTTAAGAACTGAAATACTAGTAGATGGATCTAAAATTACATCGATTTCAAATTCATTTTAATGCAAGCATATTGGAAATCAGGTGACAACAATTTAACGCGACTACAATATTTACGAACTAAACCTTAATTTTTTTGAAAATACCTGAAGTCGATGAATACCTAACCAACGGACGATGTTGAAATGAAAATGAAGAGCATGAATTTTTTGCAATTCTTCCCGCAATATTTAAGTATTTCAAGGATGATAAAGTGATCAAATTCTAATATTATTTCGGTGAATTTTGGTTATAACGATCTTAGCCTATATAGCACTGAACTTTACTTCGGGATATACAAATTGATTACTGTTTACTGACGAGTTTGAGCATAACTTTCTAACTCTAACTTCACCTGTTCCTGCTCCGTCTGCTTTTGCTCCTCCTGTTATTGCTTCTGGTGATCCTGTTCTTCTCGCTCTTGAATCTCCTGCGTTTTCTGAACCTTTTTCATCTTCGCTCATCCTGTGCTTATCCTACTATTCATACTCTTGCTCTTTGTGCTCATCCTGCTAGTGCTGTTTCTCTTGCTCCTGTTTTTTCTGTTCTTGCTACTCCTGGTCTTCCTGCTTTTGTTCCTCTTGCTCCTTATCCACCTGCTTCTGTTTCTCCTGCTCTTGGCATCTTCTGATCCTGCTTCCTCTGAACCTCGTGCGCCCATTGCTCCAGCTCCTTGTGTTTCTGTTCCTGCTCTCACTACTGTTCTGTTTCTGCCCCTGATCATTGTGTTCATCATGCTTCTCTTGCTTCTGCTCCTCCTGCTTGTGAACCTTCTGCTTCTACTCATTGTACGCATCCTGCTCCTGTTCTTCCTGGTTCTTTTTCCGGGCATGCTTCTTCTGTTTTTGCTCCTTTTGTTCCTGCTCGATTGCTTTTGCTCCTGTTCCTTCGTCTATTGCTCATGCTTCTCCTACCTTTCCTTCTCTTCCCACTCCTACTCTTCCTACTCCTGCTCATTGTGCTCATTCTGTTCCTCCTGCTCTTGTTCCTTTTGCGCCTTTTCCTGCTCTTGCTCTTCCTGCCCCTACTCCTTCTCTTCTTGCTCCTGCTCCTCTCATCGCTGCATTTCCCACTTCTTCTACTCCTGCCCCTCCTGTTCCTGCTTCGTGCTGTCTACTAACCCTGCTTTCCGCTAACTCTGCTGTCTGCTAACCCTGATATCTGCTAACCCTGATGTCTGTTAACGCTGCTGTCTGCTAACCCTGCTGGCTGCTTACTCTGCTGTGTGCTAACCCTGATGTCTGCTAACCGTGCTGTCTATTGACCCTGCTGTCTGCTAACCTGAAAGTAGCATTTCTTCAAATATTATTATTTTGTTTGATATTTGTAGAATATATGTAGATATAACAGGGAAGTCTACCGTGAGGATGTGTAGGGTATCATCTTGCGGCTTGTTCATACTCATTTTGTCAAAGGGTTCATGAAATGTAAATACAATAAAATGGAATGTTTTTTCGATAGAAACTCTAAAAACCATATTGAATTCTCATCCATATCTGCTTCAACAATCTCAATGTAACGCCATTCAAATATTTCCAAATCCTTAAATTAGTATTTTGACGAATCGTTCCAGTAATAAATTTTGTCTCTTCTAGAAAAGCCAAATGGTCTGTGAATTTTGCTATGTGCTTGGGACGACGATCTGTATTTTCTATTGGACAATTCTTCTACTCTTTTTATACTTGCACAAATGATCCGTGGCGATTTTTCCACAAACCACTCCATTTTCCTTTCCAATTCAAGCAATTTTACACCCTAGATTCACCCTCTATCTAGTCAGAAACTAGTGCTATGAGAGGCGCGTGATGTAACAACAAGATGAGTAGGTACCATTGCAATATTATCTGCTTTGAATATTTGACTTCTGATCCATTAAAGTCAAAAAAAAATTCCAGGAGGAAAAAAATTTATGGATTGGTGCTGGGATTTGAATCTTGGCTGTAAAGAGTAGACGACAGATACTAGTTAGTAATTTGACACGAACACTAACACCGAAATCCTAAAATTATTTTCAAATGAAAAAAAAACTTCATTGGAACTAAAGTTTTTTTTCCTTAAAAGAGAATCTTCATCAATTTTGTTTTCCTATAAGTGCAGAAATAAAAAATTGAAAGAAGAACTTAATTTATGCTAAAGGAACAGTAATTTGGTTATACAATTTTCCTCAATTCCGATGATATATGAACTTCTAGCATTGTCCATAGTCACTTGAACTAGGTCGAAATATGGGGATAAAAATAAGCGTCATCACACACAATCCATGTGTCATTCATTTACTATATATATATTCTGTATGTGTCTCCAAATCTCTACTGTGATTTTTACAAATAACTCAAACTAATGTGACTTAATTGAAATTCAATTACGAGTTGCCTCCTTCATAGATAAACGCTGCTCCCTTGTCACTTGCCCAAATCCTTAGATTGTCAAATAAATTGCTACCTAAGCTCACAATCCACCTTCATCTCGTATTTCAATCTTCGGTAAATTACAACGTAAATAGATGTTATCAAAATTTATATACTCGATGGCGAGCGGAAAGATACAGAAATCCACCACCAATAAAAATCAGTTCACCATCCAAGAGACAGGCGACAATTTAAACTGCGCCTCTGTGAATTGATCCTTGCGGGCTAAAAGTGAAAAGGATGTACATTGTATCAAGAGAATCTTCAACTTAAGAATCATAACAGGTAGCCACTTCTATTAAATAAGGAATAAATCTATAAGAGCGCATGGGACATAATTTATTGTGGTGATGATATCATCACATCGTCCTTCGTTGTCGCAGGATTGCCTCTTTGCAAATTCTGTTAAATTTATTGAAAATGATTGTCTATAACTATGTTTATGCATGCGTGTATTCAAGCTTTTGGCATGACCTTCTTATAAAGATGTTGATGGTTCAGGTGTTGAATTTCTATAATTGCACTACTTCTTTAACGATTCACTCTTCATAGTAGAGCCAAATATTCCATCCTATTTGGCAACCCACATTGAATCCAATCTGCTATCAAGTTCCAGGATTGGCTCTAGCCAAACTGGGCCCGCCATGCCTTATAAAATCGAAACACGAAAGTAAATCAGAAAGAACTGTTTGTACATCGGTCGATGCTATGTTTCTTTCCGAACGAATTTTCCGAGCAAATTCGAAAATGATGAAAATCAAAGCACGTATTTCATGGTCCTGAAAAAGTACGGACTACCAGTAGTTTGGCATTCAGGACGGCATTAGTTCAATATGATGTCACGTTTATCACCAAAGAAGCGCGTCAGGTGACTGAGAATCTGTCGGAAGCAACAGGACCACCTTGGAGAGCAGAAACAACTTTATTATTTGTCCATGTACAGTTTCTTTTGATATCCTAGGCTTAACTTGATATTGGATGGAAAAAATAAACAGATCAAAGATTATTTTCGGTTCAATTCGACTCATTGGTAGTCATGTTTGGTTTTGGGTTGATTTGATTTGAAAGTGGTTGTGAAAAGGTACCAAATGTTGAATATAATTTTAAATACTCAAAGATTTTTTTGTAGATTTTTGGTATTGAAAATATTAGCCACTTAAACTTCAAAACGTTATTGCCTACCATAAATCATCAGCAGAGTTTTCAGTTAATACTGATTTATGAAATTGATATTAATCACTTTTCAAAATATGTGTTTCAGAAAAATCAATTCATCAATAATTGTAGCAGATATATTCCTAACACAAATGACATCCATAAAAATTAGCCAGTACGTGAAGAATGTGAGTTCTTTAATTTAGGTTATAAACTTAACCGCAACTCACTTCTCCGTTCCGTAATATCAAACTTCAGCACCTCATTAACGCTGGTATTTCTTAACTGTTTTTCAATTTTATATGTTTGTAAAAGTCATATTTTCATCCCTTTTGAATTATGAATTTATGACATTTCTGCTTTGTATAAAATTAAAGCAATTTTACTGTCGAAAATCCAAGTGTGTATCCTTTGATTGCAATAAAATCGCTAGCTGCTCAAAGATTTAGCTTATTTTCTGCTTTTATGATGTTTTATATTCCTACTGTGATTGGTGGAGAAGATTGTGGTAGACTTTCACACATCATCACTACTTTATTGTTTACTGTTAAGGTTCCACTACATTCTTTCTTACATACATATTACCGATGCTTGTAAATTTTCTTTAGATGTTAATCTTTGTCGCATTGAAATGGCAGCAATCGTGATCGCTATTATGTTGTTTCAAATTAAATAGTCAGAATAATAATCAGCAATACACATGTTTTGTGGGACAAAAGACTTTAGCTCTTGCCGACATTGATGCTGTCAAATGTCGACATCTGTCATGTAATGCAGTCTGAGCCAGCTGATGGTTGCAGTTTGTTGTACTTTTGTTAATTAAGCTTCAAGAAGAACGAGTTTAATAATTTAACAGCAATTAGGTGATTGTAACTATAAGAAATTAAAATATTGGTTCGTTTGATTATTTGAGACAACATTCAAATTGTAAGGTAGCTCACTTTAAATCGCACAGAAGTTCTGAAGAATGTACGTACATTGAAAAAGGTGGAAAACTATTCGTCAGTCAAGTTCATTCATGTTTGTTTTTTGAAACAATACCTGGAAGAATTTGCTTTCTTTTTTGTAAGAAAAATTTTTAGACGATATTCTTTCAAATACTGAGAGACACTTGCGAACACCATTTATTTTAGTTGGATCATAACCAGGAAAGTGATGTTGATTGACCAATTTTTCTTTTTGGCCTATTTTTCCCAAATAAATCTTCTCGCCATGTGTTATATTCTCTTAGTATTTTCAACATTACTGCACCCAATTTTCGTATGATGGTTTTCTGGTTTTCTTTGAAAGTTTCAGAAAAGTTGGAATTTTTTAATGGATGCTAACCAAGTTAACAAATCATCCATGTCCAACTGAACTAATTGGATTTCATATTTAACTTTCTTGCGTCCAATCTTTTTGTGAGGTCACGCAAGTGTGACTAATTAGTCACATTAAAAAACATCTCTGAAATAAATTTGAACTTTTTTCTGCATTATAAAAAATTAAAAAGTACATTTTCAAACTTACATTTCATGTATTTATATCACTATAAAATTATAGCCACGTTGCAACTTCCACCCGTGGTGACTTTCTAAACTCCTTTTTCTGTATGATTTTCCACAACTGTACATTTCTCATCTTGCCAGCACGAAAACGTAGATGAGCACAGCATGTAGATTTCACAACGGCGTACAGAACGAAGATGCCTCTCGAGTTTTAATTAAAATTTCAAACTCTGTCCGCTTTTCCCAACCCATTGCTCTCACAGTTCACATCATCGTAATATCCTACTTGGATTCTACTTTATGCCCGTTTTGTCGTAGTTTTTCTTTTCGATTTTCCCAACCAAACTGCGAGCAGTATCACCCCGTGATGTCTTATCGTTTCACATCGCTTGTATCCATTGGTATGGTAATTAAGGAAAATGTAACTACACCAACTTGAAAATCATCATCATTTCCTTGACTGTTAGGTTAGGTTCTTGGCATGCCATCCCATTGTGTCTTAGTTTTTTCCCGGTGGAATTTCAACTAAAAAAAACTCAGAGACTTGGAGAATTGGAATTTTTCACGGTTTCACCGCAAAGCTTTAAAAGTCGTAAACTGCAATTTTCATCGACGTTTTGTTATGTTTTGTTTTTGCAAATTGAATTCTGGTTAAGTCTAAAAGCGTAAAGTTTATGAAAAAAGAGAACATATTACAGGGAAAAAAATTGTATCTCTATCTCTAAATTACCGAGAAATTTTTTCGGAGCCAAAAAGACCCACATTTGTATCATTGCCAAATATTTTTTCAGCAATTCACATACCTAGTGAGCTTCATAAATTTTTATTTGGCGGCATATCAATTTGCTAGCTTAATTTCAAGGAATCCAGTTGAAGAACATCTTCTAACGCAAGTAGTTTTTAATTGATGGACTCATGCTAGATCATCCTATTACCTTCCTTTGTTGTATTACTCATCAAAGTTTAAAGTCTCCAGAAAAGAAGAATTTTCCTTCAAAAAGTGAAACAAACAATGTGTGTTATTATTTGAATCTATTTTAGTGCATGATCCTTCATTATTTCCAATCGTAGTGAGGTACTTGATCGAGCTTTTGTTTCATTTTCAAGTGCGAATTCATGATTCCATTGCATAAGAAAGATGGATTGAGCCAAACACCAGTTACAATCCAGAATACGTGAATGCCCTGGAAGAAGCTACGGAGCTCCTTATATCTGCTTTAAAAAGATCAACAAAGTTTTCGTGCAACTCAACGAATTTCAGACAGAAATACAAACCCCCATGATGGAGCAGGGAGTTGCGAAATTTTGAAAAATTTAGTAAGTCTTTTAACCAGGCTCAAACCTTCAATGATTGGTCCTCTTATAAACATAAACTGAAGAAATTTAAGAACTCTATCAGAAAAGCCAAGCGTGTCTCGTAAAGGAATTTTCGTCCTGGCATTGAAGACTTCGAAGATACAAATCGTTTCTGTAAAATTATTATTATTCCTAGGTTCTGTTAAGGACTCAAATGGAGTATGGACAAAATTTGACACCAAAACACTGGGTGTCCTTATGAGCACGCATTTCCCTAGAAGTGTGGATGCAATAAATAAATTCAATTTTCATACACTTGCAATAAAATTAAACCAAACAACTTCATTGCTTCAGCCCCACGTTGGGCACCAAGTAATGAAAATGAGTATTTAGTACGACGAAATATTGCCATTAAGTTCTTAGTGAATGAGACTTTCTCTTCATCGATAATACGGACGTTCCCTTCCAGAAACGAGACCAAGAACCTTTTTAGTCCTGAAGACAAAATTTCAGTGTGATACTTCCAAAATTAGAATTGTGGTGACTGCTGGCAGGTCAACTCAGCTCAGCGCGTTTTGGCCTTGATGCGTTTTTCTAATTTCAGCCCCTAATCTCATTATCTGAAACGACATCAGCCATCAGTGGAGCTCGCGAAGCTTAGATCGAGCTGCTTCAAATCAAGTTTAAACGATACTGTATGTTTGGCGCGTTTAGGCCTACCTTTACTTACCTGAGTGATACCCAAGAAGGTGGTAGAGTTTCAACCCTTCTATGTCGAAGTGACAACCCGAAAAGTGACAATCTACGTCGACAATGTTGCAATAGCCAAATAGGGTGAATTCGTCCGCAAATCATCATAGAAATTATACTTTACTCTAAGTATTTTCGCTAGATCAAGTGAAAATTGGTTTCTTAGGATAAATCAACAGAAAACGGAACTTGTGCTTTTCATTAGAAAGGACAAAACTTCGCAGTTTATCTCCTCTAAAATTTATGAAGTCTGTCTATTTAGCTCGTCGTACCTTGGTCGAATTTGGGACTCAAAACACATTTGTAAAGCAAACATTGTGTAAAGAGTGTCTAAACCATCCTGCGAAATCCACTGATGCAAGAGAACCGTTGTTCAAAGATGGGGACTGAAATCCAAAATCCTGTCATGGCTTTCTACAATGCTTCTGTGTAGCTCAGTTATTTGGTGGCCAACTATTATAAAGTTATCAAATCAAAATCAGCTAAGCAAGGCTAAAAAAACAGAAGCTGTTGAAGTCACTGGAGCTCTACGTACTCCTTATGCTTCTAGATTGCCTCACTGGTCATCTTTGCGAGAAACCAGGCCAAATCCTTTGCAATTCGAGCTGTACAATTCTAGTATGGAAACAAAAATTTGCTTCCTCGATCCCCTGTTTTCATCAAAGCTTTAAAAGAGTCGTTTCCAGCTGGGATGATTAAGGCAAAGAAAAGTGAGCTACACAAAAATGGGTCGAAATTTACACTGATGCAATAAAAAGGAGAGCAGGCTGGTCTTACCTTTAGCTGTTAAGAGAATTAACAATCTTACTACCTTACTATTGCAGACTTTTTCAAGCAGAGGTTATGCAAGGCAGTAAATTGGCTAAATAAATATTCTTTATAATACTTAAACACTTTTATCGAAAGCCAGACTGCTTTTCAGTCAATATCCTATGTTTTATACTTTGAAGGAAGAGAAATAAACGGGTCAGAATTTTTTGAGTGGTTCAGCACTTTCTAGACTCTCCTTTCTTGGATAGCTTCACAAGAGTAACTATACATAAATGTTAGCAGAACAGCAAGCTGTATTAGAGAATACCATTAGTTTTCAGCACCCTTTACTAAATTTCTAGCTCCATCCCTATCTCTTCATGGTATCAGAGAACTCAGTAAGCCATCTCTGAAAATGAGGACTGCCACTACAATTTACCTGCGAATATTAGTGAAAAATCCGATTGAAGACAAACTGAATATTGATAGTATGAATTATAATGAATTTAAATTAATTACGAATTTTAAAGTATTTTAATGCGACTTACAAAATAATCTTTCTACCAAAAAACTTAGTTGGGTTTCATTGTGTGTCTTATAGACCGGAAAATCTGGTAATTGAAAAATAGTTCCGTGTAAAATTGACGTGAAAATGAAAAGTGGGAATTATATAATCATTCATTCATTTAGTTGGATGTTTGTCCTTGAGCACTTTCTGCCTGGTCATCCATAAATTATTGATGTAACGTGTCCCCAGAAGATGACGAAGGTGGTCATCACAATTAACGACTTCATTCGAAATTCCATGCATGCATGCATGGCATAAACTTGCCAATCAACCTAACTATCCTCGTCCCATCCTTCGACTCTTCCTGCATAAGAAATCAATAGATACGTGTCCCATAAATTCCAATCGGCTACTCATGCAACATATGTCCAGCACGTGTGCTCCAATCCTGTCGTCGAAATACAATTAGCGCCTGGGCTTGCCTGGCTAGTCCGGGAAGTCCAAGGAATTTTTTTCTAGCGTCCAGGCGTCAAGCTTTGATTGATTGCAGCCGCTGAGTGTCGAAGCGTTAACTGACAGATTGGAATCATTGCGCTTGGTTGCCTCCTGCCATCTTTGCGCAAACAATTCCCGGCCGGATTGGCATCAACGCCAAACCGAAAGACAAACAAAAGACGTGCCATCCAATACACGCGCAGTCCAACGAGCAATTATTCAAATATTCAAAATTTTGGCGCGCTCCGAAGCTGGGCTGGCGTTCAAGATAGTCTCTATGCAATCTTCCTCGAATTGGCCAACAATCAATTCAATTTTCGCACCAAGCATACATACATGCAGAAAGTGAGGTTTCGCTTGAATGCAATCCTGAAATTAAATCAACATGTCGTCAACACAGTTAGCAGCGCATTGTCATATGAACGACGCCATTGTTGTCCATCACGACACGCCATTTTTTTGTGCATCGTTTTGCAAACGCACTCACATCTCGAGCATGCACTTGTTGCAGCAACATTTGTTGAATGCAAATGGCGTATCATTAAAATGTGAAATGCTGCCTTCGACGTGTCGACGAAAAACCTATTCTTTTGCACGAAAATAGATTGTGCAAGCACAAAAGAAAATCGCTGTTCGCTGAAGTGTTTTCTCTTCATTTTTGATGTTTTTTTGTAGTTAACAGGGAGAGCTGGAAGGATGGAACGTTTGCTAGATTGGCAAGGAAATGTCTTTGATGTCGTTCATATTTGCATTGAATTTTCTTTTCGTGCTGTAGAAATCTGTAACATAATTACCGTTCCTAATTATTCTATTGAATTTCGTGAAATATTTTCGACCGGGTGACAAAGATTAATGACCAGCGTATTTTCTTTGAATAGTTGGGCAAGTTATGGGGTCATCCAGCAATTTGGATCCTACGAAAAAAACTTGCAATGTGTTTTGAAAAAAGAATACTAGAGAAATTTTGGCATGAAAGAGATGCGATGCGTCTAAACGCTTACAAATCTTACTTGATATATATTTATTCATTTTTAAAATATTTTGAAGCTAAAAATAAAAAATAGCGGAAACAAATAATAAACGTAAGAATTCTGGGAATGAGTGACTCACAAAACACAAAATGCTGACAATTCCACACAATTTAAATTTCTATTTTCAATAAAATCTGTTATTTTCAGGTAGAAAATGCAGCGATATGCCCGAAAATTTCCAGAACTGAAAAATGGACAAACTCCGTCATTTGCCCTTATTTTATTCCTCTCTTATCAATAATCAATATACCCAAAGACTCATTTAGGTGAAGAGTACTCAGACGTATGCAGAGTACGCACTTTAATTTTACCGTCATCAAAAAGTTGAAAATATTCCAAAGTCGGGATTGTTTTGATGATTATTTTCAAGTTTTTTCAATATATTTTCTTTATTAACTTCCTAGTATATGGGAAGTTCCTGTAAACGCAAAAGAAGCCAAATTGAAATTTTCAACTTATTTTTACGTTTTAGGGCATCCAAAGTAAATTTAAAGTGTTTTTGGAAAGAACTACAGAACTACATATACAGCTGCGGACATATAATAAGAAATATTTGTAGTATTTTAAGAAAAATCCAATTTGTCCATGAATTCTTCGATATAGCTCATTCGCCTTAGGTTTATTTTTTACCTGATTCAATCACTATGTAGCATGTAGAGCTGGCCAATGCTACTTCTATAAGGACGACAGGACAACAAAATCCTGAAAACCCAAAGCCTAAGAGCGGAATGGTAATAAGAAACACTGTATTTTATATTCAATTTTTTATCATGGGTTAGAAACTCCAAGTCTAGTCAACAACTTAGTCTTCTAGTGTGCTTTTGGTTTAGCTACTTGCTAACACTCTTATTGCACAATTAATGGAGGTTCTTGTTTCCAGGCTTTTGGCCGGTACCATTATTAAATGGGAAGTGTGGTTAAAAATAGTTGAAATATAACGAGCTTAACCCATCAACAAGCCTAACCGTGGCCGTGCTGTCTGATGGCGGATGGTAAATGACAGCACCTGAAAAGGACGCCATCCGTCATCCCGAAACCACACTTCCCATTTACTGTATTTTACTATAAATAGGATGGCATGAAAATGCATTGTGATCATTTTGAATAAGTCAGTTGCATTCCTTTCAGTTTAAACGTGATTTTCAAAGTTTTAAAAACTGTTTTTAATATCAATAACGATGAGAAAGCTTAAGAGTTACAGTCTCTAGTTAGACAAAAAGTATATGTCGTATCGAAAAAATATCAGCAACCTATAGTGTTCCATAAAAATTGTTTATGAAGAACTGAAACACGTGGAAAACCGCAGGGCTGTCCAAGGGATAAACTCGTCCTTAGATCGAAATGGAGCCCAAGACGATCTTGTCGAAATTTTTCGCAAACTTTTCGGGGAAAGTAGCGATATTTCGGCGCACAGTCAGAATATGTCTTTTGGAAGCCGAACTACATGACAGGATTGCCAGGAAGAAGCTGCAGGTAATGAAAACTAATCGGAAAAAAGAATGGATTTCGCACAGGAGCATTTAACCTGGAAAATGAGTGTTCAATTGTTGGAGCAACGAAACAAAAGTTAATCGCATTGGCCCTAGTGGTAGGAGAAATGTGAAATGACCAAGAAGTAAGAAATTCGACCCTCGCTACACTTCAATTGTTGTTAAGCACCGAGGTGGCTCCAACAACATTTGGAGGTATTTCTCGTGGTTTGGCGTTGGACCAATACATCGTAATCGTAAAACCAAGGGAAAGTATGTCGACATCTTAGAAAACATCATATTGCCATGGACTGAGGGGAATCTTTGTATTATACGGAAGTTTCAATACGAAATGATCCCAAGCATACGGCACGTCACACAAGGAAGTTTGTGTAGGACCTTCACCGTTTTAGATTGACCATCAACGAGTTCGGACTTGGATTCAAGTCCGGACTTGTGGGGCGTCATAAAACAAGCCATAGCAGTAAAACAAAATTTACCAACATAGACCGATTGTTCAAGGCAATGAAAGAAGAATGGGCATCTATATATGTGGAGCGATGCAGAAGACTTAAACGGTAATGATGAACCATCTACAAGAGGTTGTGAAGAAGAAAGGTTTCCCGACATGTATCTGATATATTTTGTAATTTTTTGTTTTTATTTCCTAAAACATTTGCATAATTTATTGAGTTCTAAGATAATTTTTATGTGTCCACTTGAAATCTTGGGTTTTCCAAGACTTTATTGTCCTGTCTTTTGTTTAGGCGTTGTATCGGCTAATTTTTTACCTTCCACAATTGCCATTGAATAAGTAAAAACCTTGCCTAAGTGATTCCCCTGAGGTAATTTTTTTGGTGATTGGACTCTCGCGTAAAAAATTGTCTTGACACTGTTGAGGTGTGAATCGGAGCGTATTTGCTATGTCACGAGTGCATTAGATTTTGATACGATTTGGTCGTGTAGTTTTTTTATTTTGGCCCCTATAAGGTCATCACATTCATGCACCATATCTCGCAAACCAAAGGTTGAATTCGCGTCATCAATTTGTCGACCAAACGACCAAGAGGGAAATCATTTGCAAGATACAATCAAATTTTGAATAAATTAAGTAAAATTGCTTTAATCCGAACTTAAGTTGTTGATGATTTAATTAAAAGTTGTCAAGGAAACAATTTTTGGTCAAAAAAAAAATTTCCACCTGATTTGCACTGCAATCAATCATAGTCCAGTCAAAATAGACATTCAACCTAGACAAAACTCCGACAGCGCTGAAAATTTACACAGACCTTTGAACAGTCATTTTAAATAAAATGTGAAAAGTCCCCATCGATCCGACATGTGCTAAAAATTTTATTCAAGGTCAAAGGTCATGAAAATCAGTTTTTCGTGAATATCTCTTAAACGGCTAGTTTTATTGTAAAAAAGGTTAGCATCAATATTATAGAGCATGCAATATCCGACAAAAGAGGTTCTAACACTTTTTCTGCTACAAACGATCGTTCGCATGTTACGGCAATTTTGAAAACTGCAAGCTAGGAATTCTCACTAATATGCACTCCTTTCCACACCACCACGGCGGTAGAGTACTTCGCGCATTTTTTTAACGTGGTATCCCCTGTAGGCATAATCCACGATCTATGTAGACAATTAAAAAGATATTGTGAAAGTGATAATGAAAAAATTAATTTTTATTGATTTGAAAAAAAAAACCGGTGTTATCAATCTTCGGATTCAATATATTCAGCTTCATTTTCTTCTTCTTCCTCTGGCTGCTGGATTTCTACATATTGCTCTAAGACATCAGTCAGATCTGGTAGATCGTCATTATGTCAAAAGCATTATCATCAGTTGTATTAGGTGTCACGTTAGAGCATGACTGACCGTGGCAATTGCCACATACTGCAGAACAGAATAAACCAACTTTTTTGCATCC
Organism: Oxycera nigricornis; assembly: GCA_963942545.1. NCBI lineage: Eukaryota > Metazoa > Arthropoda > Insecta > Diptera > Stratiomyidae > Oxycera > Oxycera nigricornis. The sequence goes on from OZ012662.1 coordinate 18,312,685, forward strand.
ACAGTTGAAATTGCAACCCTTGGAGCAATTGCAAAAAATCGTATTAAGTAATATTTCTGGAGCAGGCGGAAGAAGAGTTTGAATTGGCTCCAGATCGTTATTAATACTTATCCATCCGCAGTCTTCAGGATTTAGTTCATTACCTAGCCATACCTGAACTTGATAATAGACTCGGTGTAAATGCTGATAAGCAGCAGCAGATGTTGGAAGGAGGCAGGATAATTGTACGACTTTATTGTGTCGGGTACTTTTTACAAAACTGGAAAATCTATAGCTGTCTAAAGAAGTAGCATTTTTTGGAGCACCATACATCGCAAGCAGGAAACGAATTCCGTTTGAGATAATTATATTTGGAGTAGAATCAATTCTTTCAAATACTGTAGCGCACTGAACTAAATCATAATTCTTTTCGAATAATTTAAATACTCTGGTTTTGCCTTTCTTAAAAAATGCAGACGTAGTGTCGCAACCGGTGATGGCATGAAAAAATAGTATATGAGCACGACAATTTGGATATTTATCGAAACTTTGCAACGAAAACATTTCTGATGCCGCTTGTGACTTTCCCGGTCTAACGAATAAAACATTATTATTGATGGGAGCCCGTGCAATTAATATTATCAACAAATCGATGTCTTCACCAACAACGATAGTTGTATTCCTATTTGCTTGTTCTATAGCCGTTTCAATGATGAGAACATCAGCATCATTATCAGCATGTTTTACAGGAATATTCGTCGCATTGAATTTTTCAGATAACATTTGAATAAATCGAGTCTTGTTATGAGTATTAGACAGACAATTTTGTTGGCTATTCGGTACAGTCATGAACCGATCAAAAAGAATATCCAAAGTTGAAGAAATTTTAGTAGCCCGTCGACGTTGTTCTGCAGCTTTAATATTTTTTTGAAAATCAATATAGCCATCGAATACGACCATAATGTTGTGACCGTAATGATTACGGACATAATCAATGTATTTATCGAAAATAACATCGAATGTTTCCTCCTGGTCCCAGATAACACGATGTAAGACAAAACCTCCATCGATGATATATGTGGCATTTGTGTTATTAAAGTCAACATTTACAGATTGAAAGCATTTATAAATGGCCAATTTTTGTGTTTTACGCATTCCAATTGCAATTGTGAACAAACAAAAGAATATGTCGATACATATTTATCCTGATATATTATTCATATTTCTTCTATTTATAGCATATTATGATATGTTTAAAACTTTCAACTCGCAATAACATGCGAACGATCGTTTGTAGCAGCAAAAGTGTTAGAACCTTTTTTGTCGGAAATTGCATGCTCTATAATATTGATGCTAACCTTTTTTACAATAAACCTAGCCGTTTAAGAGATATTCACGAAAAACTGATTTTCATGACCTTTGACCTTGAATAGCATTTTTAGCACAAGTCGGATCGATGGGGACTTTTCACATTTCATTTAAAATGACTATTCAAAGGTCTGTGTAAATTTTCAGCTCTGTCGGAGTTTTGTCTAGGTTTGGATTTTTTTGTGTCTATTTTGACTGGACTATCAATGTTTATAAAATTTGAACGCATTGAACAGTTTATGTTAAAAAATAAATAAAATTTTAATCAAATGGGAAACAATTGATAGACTACGATATGAATACTATTACCTAATTTCTCTTATTCGAAAGGTGTTTTTGGTGTGTGAATCAAAGCGTATGAACATTTTAATGATTTCGGTAGATTTCCAATAAATTAAGTACGGCCGTTTTTGTTATTTTAGAAAAATGCTTATTTTTTTTTTTAAATTGAACCTTTTTTCTATAAAGGGGGGAAATACATGTAACTGCTCAAAAAAATCGATTTTTTTCTCTTATATTTAAATGTACCAAATATTCTAAGAATACGTCAAAAAAAGTTTTGAAGCGATATTCGTATTAGTTTTCGAGTTATAGTCTGTTGTAGACAGCGCAGCGTTCCCCAGTAAGTCGAGCACACCTGCCGCGCGTCCCTGCCTACTTTCGCTTCGGCGCTATGGGCGGTTCTCCAATTGTGTATCCCTACCATATTCTTATAATTTTGAAATTCAAAGGAAATAGAATCTTCAATCGCCGAATAACGAGTAAGTTATAATAAAAACTACTGCAAACTTTAAACGCGTTTCACTCAAATTAGTTCTTTCTCATCTTCCGTACAAAATATCTCAAAAATATCGAACCAATCCGGCTCAAATTTATACCACATCTACAAAAAAGTATTATGTCCTAGTTGAACTTAAATGTTTTTCTAATTAAGGAGAAATCATTTGTTTATTAATGTTTAAAACGCGACGTTTTTGAAAATATTCGGTTTTTTGTTTAACCTGAAATTAACGTAAAAATTACATTTTTTTATAAATTTTATTGGTCAACCTATGAACTATACATATTATCTACATATTTTTCTTCTTCTGAATGTTGCAGGATTTCCGGAAATGGCGTTAAATTGTACGAGGCATTTTTTGAGGTGTTTTTTCATTCATTCGCATCACCGCCATTTTGTGTTGAAAAATTTAAAAAAAAACTATTTTCAAGTACTTTGAGACATGTAATTTAAGGATTTTATGTTAATTTTTTTTTGAATAAACAACATATATTTTTAAATCAATCTGAAGTTAGCATTATTTTTTAAATTTTACATGTATTTCCCCCCTTAAATTTGTAATTGAGGCAATCCATACTTAGGAAGAGCAGATATTTTAAAAGCCTTTTTTTTGATTAAAATTCATTCGTACAAATACAATAAAATTTGCAAATTCAAACACGATTTCAATTTATACTCTACAAAAGTCAGTGGAGTGGTTTTATATATTCAAAAATAATGTAAGCTGGCTATTGTTCCTTGAGATCGTTAGTATAAGCCTTGTTTTTTGCTGAACCTAGGAAACTATGTGAATTGCCACAACGTCTTCAACCTGAGATCCACTAACTCACCATGCCAAGGATTCCAACCAACCAAAAATGAAAACCTTCCGAACATTTATTAAAGTCTGCTTTTAACTATCTTCACTCGTTTCAGCTCATACTGAGCTTTAAAACCTAACATCGTAAAGAACGCTTTTCCAAAGTGACTTCTAATTAAAACATGATTATGAATGGAAGATGTCCTAACACACAAATCCATAAAGCCGAGGCTAATTAAAGCACTCACAAATCAAATGAAACAGACAGCTCTGAACCTCAATTAAAAAGTCTTAATTTAATTTCAAACTAAATCTATATAAATTTCACGCTTTGATTGTTTGCATTCTGAATTAACTTTTCCTTGAACAGATCCACTCATTGTAGAGTGTGGGTTATGGAATATGATGTTTTTTTCAAATCCACTCCTAATTAATTTCTTTTTTCCAACTTTCTTCTCTCTCTCCAAGTGGCATTGCATTTTATCGTGAACGGCAAAGTGAAAAAAATTTTGCCAGGACTTTGTGAATAGATAGAATGTTTTTGCTCATACAATCTCAGTCCAATTTGTTCGGATAGTCCTGAGCTGGTAGTTTTTAGACGTAGTCTGAACTGTTTGGTGGCGTGGTTAGCAGGATCTGGGTGCGCCATCAACTGCTAACCGACAGCCAACAACTTAACTTGCAACTTTTACAAGAAATCATGAATGGGATTTGGATGCGGCCAAGCGTTAAATGATGCAGCCAAGTTGTTGTTGGTGGTGGTGGTGCGGGTGCTGCCAAGGAAAGTGGAAATTAATTTCACCCAGATATTATGGAATATCAGTTTAGCTGGATGGCAGCATCTCGAAAAGGACTTTTTGCATGTCGCGCAGTTCAGATTGTAGTTTAATTGCATTTTCGGCAACGTTGTCCCGCCAAGCATGTGAAGCTTATGTCTTGTGTGTTCCGTAGGCTATGAGGAAAATGTGATTGATCACATTTTCCCACCCGAATGTCTAATGTGGCTTTTCTCGGCACGACACTTTTCGGATAGAAGATACAGCAGTTCCTGAAATAGTTTAGCAGGTTGATTGACGTCAAGCCGCCTGTGACACTTTCGACCTCGAGCATGCATCGTTTCCAAAAATACTTCCCAAATAATGCTAATTACCCATAGCAGTTTTTTAAAAGTACATTTTTACGTTGATACTTTGTAGGCTGTGGACATTAAAGCGCATATTGACGGAAAGAAATACGATGAAAACCAAATGAAAAAGTTTGGGGATATATTTTTCGATCGGTTCTGTGAGAATCGGAACGACAATGGAATGTTGGTTCATCGAAAGTTCCTTGAAAATGTCCACGTTGTTTGCTCGCACTGTAATCTAAGATGCTTTTCACTTGTGTAAAAATTTCAATGAAATTGATTGATTGATTGCAGAAGGAGTGAAACTGAGCTTGGAGTTTTTGACGACAGTTTTAGGATAGCCACGCATTTGAAATGGAAAATGTCTTCGGTTGTTCCGAAATATTAACTTTCATTGCATATTTATGTTGCTTGAAGGTTATTTTGTGTGCGCCCAAATCTCTCTGTCATATTTCCAAATTAAAGAGAAATAATTAAGTAACGTGACGAGGCAGTCAATCAGTTTTGAATAGTTGGACATAGTGAAATTTTCATAATTTTATCCAAACTAGATTGTGTTAATTTAAGCCTAAACTCGATTTTCAAACTGAAATCAAATGATATTTTAGTACAGGCGTATGTAGAGATTGCAATTTATTTATTTATTTCATCTTAAAGACTAGAAGTCCAATTACAAGACAAAAAATAAATTAAAACAGAGGAAAGTTAATTAAATAAAATGCGCTTTAAATGTAGCTTAAAAGTACAAAGCGAGTGAGGAAACGGACCAAGTTGCAAATTATTATGATTACGGGAAAGCCGCAACATGGGTGAATGGTAAAAAGTTTCTGTCCTCGCATATGGAACTGCAAATGTGTTAGCAGATCTGGCGGGTCGTTCTGAAATACGATAACTTAAGCAGTCTCGCAGGTTAGAATTTAAATGACGGTGGTAAAGCCGAAACAGAAAACATTCATCTAAGAGGAGTCTACGGGAATTCAAAGTGGGAAGTTGAAGCATGGAAAGTCGCTCAGTATAAGGTATATAAGCAAAATTAAATTTAAACATAAGAAAACGAGTGAATTTGTGCTGTAAGGATTCAAGGAGAGAGTCTAAATAATGGAAATGTGGAGACCATACTTGCGAACAATATTCGAGGATGGGTCTTACGAGACTAGTATATAGGTTAACTGAGGAGGAGATGTCAGTAAACAAATGGGAGTTTCTTAATACGAACCCGGAGACACGAGAAGCGCGAGCGGAGATTGCAGCAATGTGAAGCTCAAATTTAAGTTTCGGGTCGAAAATCACTCCCAGGTCTTTAATTTGACAAACAGCCACGAGTGGAAGATCATGTAACATATAAATATGATCAATTGGACAGGGTTTCAAGGTGAAGGACATTTTGTGACATTTCTGGACATTAAGAAATAGAAAATAAGTATGACTCCAAGAATCGACTGCGTCCAGATCCTTCTAGAGAGCTATACAATCTTCTTTTGAGCGGACAACTCTGAAATTTTTCAAGTCATCAGCATACAGAAGACACTGACATCCTAGGACAGAGGGGAGATCATTAATGTAAATGAGGAAGAGAAGAGGGCCAAGGATGGATCCCTGAGGGACACCGGTGGTTGAAAAGAAAAGAGAGGAAAGTGCACCAGATAGACTAACACGGCATGAACGAAAACTAATGTACGACTCAAGCCAAGAGAGTACTGGACCAAACAGGCCAAAGTGTTCTAATTTTTGAAGAAGAACATTGTGGTTGACAGTATCAAATGCCTTACTGAAGTCAGTGTAGACTACGTCCACTTGGAGACGATTGTCGAGAGCCTTTGCGAAAGTATGGGTAAGTTCAAGAAGCTTTGTGCTAGTTGATCGGCCTGGAAGAAAACCATGTTGAAACGGGGATAATCTACAAGAAATAGCTTGGTAGATTTTATTATAGACAATGCGTTCAAGAAGTTTGGGAAGACACGAGAGTAATGAAATAGGACGGTAATTGCAAGCATTGGATGGGGAACCAGACTTATGTACAGGGAAAATGTAAGCAAGCTTCCAAAAATTAGGGAAGACACCCGAGGATAAACTAGCGTTAAAAATGTAAGAAAGTAAAAGGCATAATGAAGAGGATAAAGATTTGAAGATTATATTAGGAAGCCCGTCAGGCCCAGGTCCTACGCTGGAGTCCAACGAATCAATCAACGTTTGAACTTCAGTAGGGTTTGTGGAAATAAAATTGAGAATAGGTGGAAAGTGAAAAGGAATATTAGTAGCAGTATGTTGGAGAGAGAAGGGAGGATAAATTGAGGAAAAGAAAGCAGCAAAAATTTCGTAAAATTTGTTCGGGAATCGAACCCTGTTCACCGTTCCATGAAACAGTACTGGGAATTCTGGAGGAAGACTTGAGGGAATTGATATAGGACCAAAACGGCTTGGTTTGGTTTGAGTGTAGCAAATTTTCGACATTAACGAAATAATTACGCATAGCACTTTTCATTGCCGACTTCGCTGAAGCACGAAGTCTAGAAAAAGCAGTATAGTTTTCAGGAGTTCTGCTAGATTTAAAGAGACGATAGGCTCGATCTTTCAATCCGAGGAAAGCTAAAACATACCGGGTCATCCAGGGAGGATCGCTGGCCGTAGAACGACTAAGGTAAGGAGTGAAGCGCGAGATAAGGTCATAGATAAGTGAGTAGAATTTAGAGCATCTTCACAACCTAGATTAAGAAAGAAAGAAAACCAGTTTACCGAATAGAGTTCATCCGACATAACAACATAATTCGCTTTCCAAAAATTGAATCTAAATTGCTTGCGAGCTTTTTGAGGTTTAGGGAGGCCCAAGGAAAGATCCAACAAAACAAGTGTATGGTGACGATCAGGAGGAACATAAAAATGAGGTGCAGGCTTATGTAGAAATGCATATACTCATACATTGCAGAATTGATAACAAAAGAGCATGTGTCTACGTATTTCAGCGGTGATAATTCTCTAAAATTAGGAACGCGTTTTCGTGTTTAGGGGCACTGTATGCCCCAAGATTCTACATAGAAAATTCTGTTGGAAAACACTTGACTCTATTGAACGATTCCTATTAAACGATGCCTTGAATCGTGAACTCTCTCCAAGAAATCTGGATATTTTTATGCAGAGTATTCACACAAAATTTAAATTAAATTCGAGCAATATTACCGGAGTTATAGAGATTTGAATACCGCGTGGTCGTTACGTGCGCTCTGGCTTACCTAGCGTATTTTAAGCATGCAGCGCGGTTCTATCGCGTAAAATCAGCTCCTTTCTTTTTCATCAAACATCATAACTTCAAAAGGATGTTCTGAACATCGCGAATGAGGCGAACGAACTACTTTATGGACCTGGAATCGACGATTCGATGTAAGTCGCTAAAAAATAACTTTAATTCATTAAATCGCGGTAAAAAAAAACTTAAAATGCGTTTTTCTTGAAACTTTGTTTTTCCGTGCGGTGGGCACGATTTCTCGAAAACGATTCAACCGATTTTGCTGAAACTTTGCACAGTTACTTTTTATAGTATATTGGGTCATGCTTGAACGAAGGGATTTTTATTCGGTTGACTCGTTTTTGTTTTACACGTAAAAAATATTTTAAAAACGATGGGAATCGGAAAAATGCTAAAAATATGAGAAGAAAAATTCATTCAAACCCATTTCAAAATTTCAAATTTCATTTCTTTTTCAGTTCCTTCAATCAAGGACGAACGAAGGGCATAAACTGTAAGAACATTTTTGAATTTTTGATTTGAGATGAACCTGCACTGAAATATTCTGCCTATCGCAAAAAAAAATTGGACGAGGAAAACTGCAGGAAAATTGACAAGTTTCAATGATTTTAGCTGAATTTTTTTTTACAACTACAAGTGCTAAACTTTTATGGGTGTAAATTTTAAATAAAATATATTTTCGGTTTATAAAATACAATTTTTTGAAAAAGTTGTTATTGTTTTTCCTTCAAGACCTATGTAACTCCTTAAGACAATGTCATTCAGTTAGTATAGCAGTTTTGAACCTTGATTGTTTGCTAGTTTCAGAGGTGCTCTAAGGCATATCCTTATCTTCCTTTAAATATTTAGAATAAAATCAGTATGCTTTCAAGCTGTTAGCATTTAGATATGTTTCAGTTGATTTCATTATTTTCAATCGTCAAATTCTAAGAAGCATTGGAGATATTCAAATTTGCTCTTGTATGCAATATTGCTTGCTATGGTGGTTTGAAATAACTTTCGGTGTATTAGTGAGAAATAGTCATTGTTTCATGCTCTATTTATCCAATTCTTTGTGGTTTCTGCTAAATCTTTCAACATTTTTGTGGAAAAAAATTTGGTAAATAATAGCCGCAATCAGTTGGATTAGGATAATATATCTCCATTGAATTATTATCGATAAATCAAATGAAAGGAAAGGAAATCGTACCATATAATTTGAACAGCAGCAACTTTCGTAAAGATCTAACAATATGCGATCCATTATAGGATCAACGTTATCGGCGCCTTTTCTGGTGTATATAATGATTTGGAGGGAAAAGTGATTTAAATAAGGGATGTTTTTCAAAAATGTCTTTAAATTATATAATGATGCTAAATTTTCTTGAAAGGAAACACTACTATTTACAGCATTCCAACTAGACATCTACTGTAACACACAAACTCTGTCATACTGTAAACATAGCACATATAAAACACATTCAACTCTCTTCCTGAATTAATCTAAATCCCGGAAATTAAATAAGGATTTAATACAACTCGCGTTTCTTACCAACCAATAAAATTCCCTCTCATATAAGGACTGTAAAATGGTTGAGCGGTTTCGTAATTTAACTGAAAGTCATAAAGCTGTTGACATAACGCTGTTCCGGATTTAAGGATTAACATTTCTTGCATTACTGCAACGCAACGACACTTACCCTGAAGATTTCCACCGAACAAAGTTCAAAATTAAATTCAAATTGCTTCTGTTTGCCTAAAGCTTTCGTGCTAGACGAACTATTTAATGTGATGTGAGCACACTCATACTGTACTGTAGAGGAAACCATCCTGGCAAAACTTTCGTATGTTCATAGATGGCTCAAGGAGAAGCTAAATCTTATTCATAATTGCTCCAGGATATGTGGATTTAATGTCGCTGTTATGCATTTCAGATACAGACTGCGTGCTAAACAGTTCACATTTAAGTAGATTTGTCTTAAAGATTTCGCGGAATCTTTCAAGTTTCTCAAATTTCGTGAAGCCTGACAAGGTATACTTAATTTGAGAAATTATACTTTCGCAAATTTATGAAATATCTGCCAATTTATCTAAAATTCACTTCGTTTTCATAAGAAGGACGACACCCCGATTCCCAGCTACGTTATTTTCAAACAAACTACAAATCCAGGTACATCTATAAATATAGATATGGCACCTGTAATCTTTAATTCATTACCTTCATTTCCCGTAAGTTTTACTCGTTTAAGCACCTTTTGCAGCGCAGCTTCGACGTTAGTTAGTATCCAAACGAAAAGTAGGTCAGGAATGGAAGGAAATCGTTCAAGTGAATTCCATTCGATGATTCCAGTATTGAATTAGGATCCAGACAGACAAGATATTTCTGCGAATTAACTTCAAATACGTGTCTTAGGTTAAGGTCGTGAACGCCAACCTGGAGCGACACAGGATCTGTTGAATAGAACAAACTTGAACACCTCGAAAAACATCCAGGCAACCCGGTAATTAGTTTCCAACTAGGTTAAGTGGATTGAAAACGGTAATGAGTTTCTTGAGCGACAGCAGATGAATATGTCAATCCATATCTGTGCGTGTAAGAAGTTGTGAGTTTCGCCATGTTTGCGGGAATTATAAGAAGCAAACAGGATCTTCCCGTTGAATGTACCTATATGATGCAATGCACGTAGACGGGCAAGAGAATGAACTAGAATATCTTTAATCTGCACAGCAACTATGTAGGTCGAGCCACTTGGGCTTTCAATGGATAAAGGATGAAACATTTGTTTGCCGGTGATGTAGAGTGCAGGGATTACATGCATATGAAACCATATCCTCAATTGAATGCATTAGATTGGTGGTTGCATAGCATGTGTATTGGTTTGTATATCGAAATGGTCTTCGATTGCTTTAATTAAACTTCTAGACACGAGTATGGATGATAAGGCAATGAAATTTAATTCGAGACATCGCATCTGATGCTCCTTTTGGAATTTATGCCAATCACTTTGCATAAACAATGTTGAATTTCGAGGGAAGCCATTTGAATAAAGAATATATTAGAGTAAAATCTTTATAAAATGAAACACTTGATTTTTTTGACTCACAAATTTTATTATTAGCACGACGCGTTTCGATCCATAGATCATCTTCAGGTTACATACAAAGTATAATTTTTCTTGGTTTTGTTTTTAAGTAATTAAGGTTGAAGGAGTGGTGATTGGAAGGGAAGGGTAATATCATTTAGCAGGTTTTCCCTTCTCTTTGTGGCCCGCTTAATCTCAAGGCATTGCAGGTAGTCTAGCTTTTTCCCTTTGTTTAATTTATGGAGGATGCTAATATTTTTAATGCTAAAATTATGACCTGTTTCTAAAATATGTTGGGCTATCCCAGAATATGGATTTACGTTTCTAGTTGCTTTGATGTGCTCATTGTATCTAATTTTAAAGCTCCTACCTGTTTGTCCTATATATGCTGCATCGCAATTATCACAGGATGCACGATACACTCCCGAATGAGAAAGGGGATCATTTTTGCTTTTGTTGTTAAATAGTAATTTTTTTAAATTAATTCTAGTCGAATGAATAAAGGATAATTCAGTGTTGTATTTTAAATATTTGGACAATTTACTATTGATGGGGCCTACGTAATTTAACTTTCTCCATGATTGAACATTACCATATTTTTGAACTGGATATATTTCTTTAATAATTTTCAATTTACGTTTTTTGTTTATAAGTCCTGAAATGAGTTACTTAGGGTATCCATTATTTTTGGTTATATTTTTGGAAAGTGGAAAATTTAGAGCACGGTTTATCATGGAATGAAAAAAAGCTAGCTTAATATTTAATGGATGGAACGAGTTATAAGCAATGAGCACAGCTGAATAAGTATTTTTCCTGTAAATATTAAATTCTAATTTTGATTTTTTTACGAGTAATGGTAAGATCTAAATGGTTGATAGTGCGGTCTATTCCTTTTTCCAAAGTAAATTTGATGTTATTATTGAGGCTATTTAAAAAGGTTAAAAATTTATTTAATTCACGATCTGTACTATCCCATAAGCAAATTATGTCATCGACATATCTATACCAGAAGAGTATATTTTTAGAATGGGGATTAACTGAACTCAAAATAATTTTCTCTAAAAAATCCATATATCTGCTAGAATTGGAGAAAGTGGTGATCCCATTGGTAAACCGTCTTCAAAGGAGAAGTATTGACCCTCATATCTAAAATAATTCTGATCCTTACAGATTTAGTACAGATTAAGTAGTTCATCTGCTTTTTCCTTAGTTTTAATTTTTCCATAGATAAGGTCTTTTACTACTAGGTCAAGTTCCGCAATGGGAATGGAGGAAAATAAATTTACTATAGCGAAAGGAACTAAGCTAGAATTTTCAGGATTTTGGAAGTTTTGAAGTTTTTGGGTCAGTTCTTGGGAATTTTTAATAGAGAATTCTGACACAAATCCTGTTTCATCTACAAGGGTTTTGTTGAAGAGTTGGCAAATTTTATAAGTGGGTGCGTTACAAAAGGAAACTACAGGTCTAATAGGATTATTTGCTTTGTGAATTTTCGGTAGGCCATAGAGAACTGGGGCAGAAGGGTTCATTGTAATATATTTAAAACTTGACTTAGGGTCCAAAATAAATTTACAATTTTTAACAAAATTTCTTACCTCTATTTGAAATTTTCTTGTGGGGTCTTTTTTTAATGCAATAGGTATACTTTCATTTATAAAGTCTACAATTTTACTTTCATAATCATTTTTATCAATTAAAACTATTGAATTACCTTTATCAGCTTTACATATGATAATATTATCTTCTAAGGCTCTTTTCTTCAATTTATTCAAAACCTTACCATTGTCGACATTATTTCGTGGCCGAGTTCTCTGGTGGCTGTTTCTTATTATATCGGCACATACTGCTTTCACTTCAGTTGGACCACGATATATTGCAGCTTCCACATCAATGGCAAGAAATTCAAGATCCTTCTTTAATGTTGTCGGTGTCGCAGTCGGTGCAACTTATAAATCCTTTCTCTAAAAGCGATTTTTCTGCTGCATCAATATTTCATCAAGTATCCAAATGTTTGCATTTGGATAGTACTGGAAATTCGCACAGCGAATGTTGGACCATTTCTTCCTCTTCTTTCAATCTGCAACTCAGGTAAAAGTCGTTGAAGGGAACGCTCAAACGTTCTACATGTCTGTCGATAAGACGTTCGTTTTTTCTTTCATCCAGTTTTAATTAAAAAGTCATATATCGTATCTCGTTCATTTTGGTACTGATTTGGGGGAATTGCTGAAGATCTTTAGTTATAGTACAATGATTATTTTGGTAACCTGTCTTAATTCTGTATTTATTTACAATACTACAAAAGCTGTAACACAAAAGCATGAAAACCAAGTACTCGTGATGTCATCGTTCGAATGACTGGGAAAAATTTAAAGAGTTTGTATGAAAGTTTCAATTCTAGGTGGCTTTATGATTTTAGGGCTGCTCTACAGGATTTAAACTCGTACCTACTAACGCAAAACGTAGTTTAACTGGAGATGGCGCCAGACAAGTAGCCATCTGTGGTTCGGAATGATTATATTGTTCGATTGTTTAATCGATAAAAGAAGCATAAACAAATAAATGTTACATAAAGCCGAGAAATTTGAATCCTATTTGAAAGAATCATGTTATTTGCTTTTTACGTGAAAGCTTAAAAATATGAAGACTCAGATTTAGTTTGTCAAACTCGTACTGTTCGAAATATTTTCATTTGAAGGAGGATTTAGATGCAGACAAGTGCAATTCACTGAAAAAAGTGTAATTCATTAAACATGCAAGGATATTGATTGCGTTCAATTAAGAACATTTTTTTGCTTGTTTCCGAGCCTTGAATGAAAAAAAATGGCTTCTACCGTATTTATTTACTACACGAAAATGGATTTTTAGCAGCCTGGTAGGTAGGAAATGTTTAATTTTTTAATCTTTAATTTGAAGTGATTTTGGGAATGATTCGTCTATTTCAATAGCAATGTTTACCGAATTCATTAATCCTATCTTTTGCTTTTTTCTTTATCTATTTATTTATTATTTTTTGGGTTCCCAGAAATTAATTTTGGATGCTTTGTTAGTTTTAGTTTTTGGGCTTTGTTTTTATCCACATTTTCATGAAACTTTATCTTCTCAAAATATTGTGTGTTCAGAACGACGCAGCACCATTGGTTGTGGTAAAATGATATTTCCCTTTGAAAAAACCGCCTTTGCACCCAACTTTAGCTCGCTGTTCCCAACAACACTGTTCTATTCAAAAACAGCATAGTACAAATTCAACAATCACTCTGAATAATACCATCATATGAATTTTAATAAATCCCTACAAAAAAAAAAATACAGATAAAAATAAAAACTTTTCAAGGACTACTCTAAATAAAGTTCTCATTTGTTTGCCGGAAATATGAACATCAGAATGCATGCAATGCAAACCAGAAGTCCTTTTGCATATCGTCCTGGCTTAACGATTTCGAGAGTTTCAGTTATTTTTCTCTTTATGTTTTGTCATCCAAAAACGACCAAGTTTAATCACTGCTATACAAGATACATTGTTCATGATGCTCTTGTGTGGCTGTACTCAAGCATATGTGAAATTCAAAGTGAAGAGGATTTGCAAAAGATAACAAATACAAGACGCATTAGACAACACACTAACTGAGTGTGTTGTCTAATGAGTGTTTTGCTAGATAGCAAGCTTTGGTGTATTTGATTTGTTTTATTTTTCCAGGGTTTTTGTGATGGACATCACATGTTTTTTGGAAATGTTTGACTTAAATTTTAGTAAATTTGAGTATATACTTAAATTCAATGCGACACTTTCTTACACACCTGATTTTACTAAGCTCTAACAATTATACACGGAGAGAAAAAAATTTCTAAATGGCAAGAAATGAATTTCTTATATTAAGAAAATCACATTTTAAGTAAACATTTCGCATTTCAATCCCTGAACGATTAAATCAATTCAAAAAATATCATATCAAGTATTCTATACTTAAAGCTAGAAAATCATCATTTTCTTATAATAAGAACTTATGTCGCATTTCCAGAATTTTGAATTCTATAGAGAAAACCAGAATCCCATGATGGTGAAATAGTGATTTTCTAGTTATTTTCTAGTAGTCAGAAAATCATCGCTGGCATCAAGAAAATATTTTTTGTCATTTTCTGAGAACCAGAAAATATTTCTAATCATTTGTGAAAAATAGAATAATTTTCTACAGTTCGTTCGGTCTAGTTCACTTTGTCGAGTCTTTGGTGACAGTAGTGTTTGTGATAGTAAAATATATAGTGTACTCAAACGCAGCAATTTTTTGCAACTGTTCGGATTTAAAGAGGTAAGTAAAATAAATTTTGTGCTGCAGCCTTTCCGAAAATTCGGTATTCAGTCTTTCGAGGCACCAGAAGTATCATTCCACGAAATTCTCCAAGAATGGCCAGCGTATACTAAGCAAAATGGGGATAGACTGGTAACTTTCTGTTTTATTTTAATTTACAAGTAAACTTATTGTTTTAAATTTAGATCGACATTGACTTCGAAGCCAATTTTCCAAATTGCAATAGCCTTCTAAAGGAGTGGCAGTTATTTGCGGAAAAAATTGTTCCATCCATCCATCGAAAAACAATTGAAGGAAACACACCGGGCCACACTATTTTCGCTTGAAAAAGGTATTTAATTAAAAAGTATTTTTTTTAAATGTTGCTAATTTAATCTATTTTCATCCACATTTTTTCAGTTGGCTACGAAATCAACAAGCACAACTTAGCCACTACATCAGTTTCTCGTGCCTACCAGTCAAACTAAAGGCAAAGACAAAAAAAATTGGAAATACAGCATTGCAGACAGCTAAGACGCCTTCATATTGAAGATCAATACTGTTTCAGATTTAGGAAGAGCTATTAAATTGCGTAAAGAAAAATATTCAAAATTTGCCCAATTAAAATGTCAGCCATTTATTGTTGTTGTTAATTGTTCTGACACCGATATTTTGAATGCTTACTCGGTAGTTGATGATCATATGTATGAATAAATTAAGAATATGTTTCTTACTATCAAGAAATAAATACTTATTCCATGTGAAATTTTCTTATTTTAATTTACTGGATATAAGAAGAATAAGGAATGAAATGATCTTTGATTTCTAGGACTAAGAAAATTAGCACTTAATATGAGAATCATACATCTAGCAAAGTATTTTCTCGATTCATGCTCCAACCACTTGAAATGATCTGTTTATCACGTGGACGAGAATCGTTCCCTATTTTCTTGAATTGATAGTCTATTCGATTGAGTTTTAGAACATTTTTCTTTCCGTGTATATGAAGATCAAAATCCATGCTTGTGTAACATATTTTTAAGAGTTCAATTGAGTTTTTCGTAGCTTATGCGAGTTTTTTTTATTCAGCTTAATTTGTAGTCACTCACCTTGAGTATCGTTCGTTTAAAAAGTCTTCATCATTTAAGAGGTTACTCTTCAAGAAAAAAAAACTTTTTCAAAAAATTGTACTTTAAAAACCAAAATTCTGCCCTTGGCTCGTGCTTGAACCAGGGAATTGAAAAAAATGAAATTTAAAGTTTTGACATGGATTGGAATGAATTTTCCTCTCATATTTTTAGCATTTTTCCGATTCCCATCGTTTTTAAAATATTTTTTACGTGTAAAACAAAAACGAGTCAATCGATTAAAAATCTCTTTGTTCAAGCATGAGCCAATACTATAAAGAGGAACTGTGCAAAGTTTCAGCACAATCGGTTGAATCGTTCTCGAGAAATCATGCCTACCGCACGGAAAAACAAAGTTTCGAGAAAAACGCGTTTAAAGTTTTTTTACCGCGATTTAATGAATTAAAATTATTTTTAGAGACTTACAGCGAGTTCTCGATTCCAGGTGCATACAGTAAGTCGTTCGCCTCATTCGCGATCTTCAGAGCATCCCTTTGATGTTGTGATGTTTAATGAAAAAGAAAGGAGCTGATTTTATACGGTGGAACCGCGGCGCATGCGTATAATACGGTAGGTACGGAAGAGCGCACGTACCGACCACACGGTATTCAAATCTCTATAACTCCGGTAATATTCCACTAAATTACTTCAAATTTAGTGTGAATACTCTTGAAGTACTATACTTTTATATGAAAAAAATTGATCGATTCTTTGAAAATACAAGACCTACATATGTAACCCCTTAATGTGTCCCCTTCAAGTTTAAATTTTTTTCGATTTCCTTTTGTTTCAACATAAAATTTTAAGTCCTGAATATTTGATGCATCTTCAACACTAGCTTTGGTTGCTCTTTCAAATTTTTGCTCCATTGAATTATTCTGAAATATTGACAATGTCGTCTCGTAGGAATGTTACAATCTCTGTTATCTCAAAGAGTTCAATGATGTCCAAAAATATTTGTGTGGTTCTATTGTTCAGTAAAGGGAGGTTAACATTTGTCAAATGGGATTTTACTGAAGTTGGTCCTTGTTCACAGCTATGACAGTTAGATATCTCAAACGAACATCAAAACAGAATTTTTGGTACATATAAAATTAGCAGTTACTAGTGTTTAGGTTAGGCTAAGTTACCAGGTTGCTAAGCCTAAAAGGTTCTTCACGAAGATCGTATTTGGTTCAATGCTTATTCAATGAACCGTCCTAATTTTTGAAAGAAATCCAGAAGTCGGTTCAATTTTATGTTATTCAGACCCGTTTATCTGGTCCTAAAATTGCTGTTTTCATGAGACTTGCCCCCCTTCGAGATACAATAACTCCCGCCAGGGTACAGTGATTGAAACAAACAATACCGCAAATGTTTGGTGGTAAAACTGCCTAAAAGTTATTTTCGGACGAATTTCGCGGTAATAGGGTAAACAAAGAAGTTGTGGCGCCCGAAAAAGGATCCTCCCTTTTCAACGTTTTTTTGGCGTGTAACTCTTTTAATATTGAAAGCACGTAAAAATAATTTATCCACAACTTACTGCAAATTGAATTTCACACAAGTTTGTCATATGAAACTTTTTTGTGGCAGCGTTGCTTTCCGAGATATGGGGCCGCCCCACTTTTTTATTGTTCTTAAGATGGCGCCAAGGGGATTGGAGCTGTGACCCCAAAAGTTTAAATTTAAGCTCACATAGAAGCATAATACTCATTGCAATTAAAAAATTTCGGCCCACTAAAATGTTCCGTGAGTTTCGCAATGGAGAGTTTGACATCGGAAGCCGATTATTTCTCCTAAAAATGCGTTTTCCACATGAGTTTTCTCTCTTTGGGATGCATTGGCTCCCACCAGTGTACAGCGATCAAAACAACCAATAACGCAAACGACTTGCGACAAAGTTGCTTTAAAGTTATTCCCTAAATGTTTTGAGGTTAAAGTGAAAACAATGAAGTTGTGGCGCCCAAAAGATGTTCCCTCCCTCTCTCGATGTCGTTTTAGATTTATAACTCTTTTATTGTTGATACCACGTAAAAGTGAAGTTTGCACGACTTGCTACAAATTAAATTTTACACAAGATTGCCCTAATTAACTTCCTTGTGGGAGCCATGGTGTCGGAGATATGGAAGGGGGGCGTGCTCCAAGATCGAGCACAGAGGATTGGGGCTGCGACCCCAGAAACTTGAATTTAAGCTCAAAATAAGACATACTACACATTGCGCCAAAAATCTGTTTGCCTATCAAAATGCTTCGTGAGTTTTGCAATGGGGGGTTTGCCATCGAAAGTCGATTATTTGGCCTAAAAACGCGTTATTCGCGCGACGCTTTCCCTTTTGGGATGGAATAAATCCCGTCAATATACAATGATTGAAACAATCAATACCGCAAACGATTCATGACAAAGTTTTCTTAAAAAAGTATCAACGTGTGATGCGCGCTAAACGTGGAAATAAAAAAATTATGCGCTCAAAAGGTACTCCCCCTTTTTGGGAATTGATTTGATAAGTTTTTTGTTATGGATTATTTTATAACTATTTTTATTATTGACACCACGAAAAAGTACTGCATGCACGACAAATTTGATTCTACGCAAGTTTGCCGTACACAACTTTCTTGTGGAAGCCATGGTTTCCGAGGTATGGAGGTGTCCCACTTTCATTTATTTTTAAGATGGAGCCCAGAGGACTGAAGCTGCGACTCCAGAAATTTGAACTTAAGCTAACTATACGTTGCAATTAAAATTTGTCTGGCTGCCTTAAGTGCATGGTTTTCGTCAAAATTCGGACGATTTCACTGGACTACTAGTTCATAGGCCGATTCCTTTATATTCTGCTTTATTCATAATCTTTAGATTCGTTTGAAAGACAGCTGATTTTTACCCATTAAATGAAAGTGATGGGTAATAGTGGTCAACAGCCTTTTTTGGTAGGATCTTCACGTGTTATCGTCGAATGAATTCACACGAGTTATCAATTGTTCCGCATTTTCCACGAAGGCGTACCTGATTACCTGACCTAAAATTCATTACTGGGCCAAGTATTTGTTTATTGAAAATATGCGTAAGCACTGCAATTACGCTGCATCGCGTAGGATTCATGCATATGGCGCCATTCAGTCTCATCACGTCGTCCGGAAATATGACTCTAGTCATTTGTTGTCTAGACGATGAATGGTATAAATGGGAGTATCATGTATGGAAATCAGAAGGAGATTAGCATAATCTTAACTGCTTGATATAAGGATCGTATGGATTTTTCCTTTAAACTCGAAAGTCAATCAACTCTACGATAAAATAGTGCAAAGAAACATGAAATATAATAAACTATATTGAAAAATTGATCATATATTTTTTGAACAATGCTGAATTAAAATCTTAATTTCAAGGATAAGAGGAAGCATCACTGACCTCTTATAACTCATTTATTTTGTAAGTATTCTGATAATTAATCCACTTGTAGTATCTTATTGATCAATTTCGAAATATTTCCAAATAATTAGCTCAATTTCTACCATACACTACTTAAATATTCCATTCATTCACTTTTTAATGTATCCTGTACGAAAACTGATTTGCATACATGGGCGGATGAATGTGAACTGAAATGATGATGATGATGATGAACGTACCTCATTCATGCCAAGATGATTCGCCTTTTACAAATAGACGGAGAATATGTTACCAAATTCTGTTATATGGAACATGCCTGAGTTTCCTTTGGTCCTGAAATAATTCATGCAGATGTAAACGCTGAAGTGCAATTACGTGAAAATTAGTTCCGCACCCCGTTATGAAATTTAATTATCATCAATTATGAATGGGTTTCAGTACAGAAACTACATATAGTTGAAGGATGCGGACTGGTGCACATATAAATTAGAGTGAGTTTTGGACCTTTTTAATGTTCCGACATGGGAAGGGGTTGGATATTTTCTATAGTGTTTCAAAGTTTTCCTTTTAATCTTATTTGATATAGGTGTTCATCTTGGTGATATGCTGTAACCATGTGTTGTACAAGGTTGCGGTATATGCTGTTTTTTTTTGATTTACTTGGAGTATGTTTGAAATCAGTTGAATGGTAGAATAAAAAGAACGCTTAGACAGAGTGGAACTATTTTCGGAAATAGCTTGCCCAGATTGTGGATGGCGAATGCTGTTCTATGGAATTTTTTCGGGTATATTCATGAATCAAATTAAACTAGAATTTTTGCCGTTTTATGGAACTATTTTGAGGATATTTTTGAAAAAAATGAAACAATATTTTTTTACAATAGAATGCATCAATGTAGCTTGCAAATTTTCTTGGTGAAAGTCCTGCATTTTACATTATATTTCACTTCCCAGGCAAGTTCCATCTTTTCTTCAGTACAGATTTTCACATCGTTTCGACTATCTGCTCTATATTTTATCCATTAAAGCAGAAAAGCAATTTCGTCCATATTATATTACATATCTCTTACACAAATCTCTCACACACACATAAGGAGAAGACGAACGACAAGCTTAATAAGGATCTTCATTCAGAAGCTACTTTTACCACTATCTATGTACATTGATGGTAACATCCATTGGTGCTACAACCATGACACCAACAACAACTATGACGATGATGGGAACGATGATGATGACGAAGACGACGTTAGTTGGAGCGTTGAAGCAATTTCCTCGATTCTTTGCAATATCCTTTGTGAAATCGACTCGGTCATCCACGTCCACCACTAAAATATAATATTTGCTTTTCACCCCCAAAAGGTCATATTGGGTGTGCAGCGTAATATTTGCTTGAGACTCCGTCGGGTCTGACCTCAACTGTTTCGTTGGTCAGTACCTGAAACCGCTTTTACTTAATAACAAAATGCACGACATCAAACATTGGCTGGCATCAAGTGACCTACCGTCTGCAGGAGCAGGTGATTCTGCCTCTTTTTTGACCACACCGATAAATACACTAAATCTCTTGTGCTCGTTGTGTCTCCATTTCTATTTGTTTACACGGAAAGTAAAGGATAGTGGGGAAGCTACTTGAATTGGTTGTCGGGAAGTAGGTGAGTTTGAGGGTATCTTTTGATAACTCATGTTTTTAGATGTTTTTGTATATGTATATAGCTTCCATTCCCGAAAATAATAATAACGAGAATTGACGCTGAGCCGGAGAGAATTCAATAAATGGAAATTTGAATAAAAATATATATTTCACATCAAAATTATTATTAATGAACAATCTTGTTCAGTTCAATTTAAACACGCTACCCTTTGAAAAAGATGTTGGTAGTAAGCCTGTTTTCGATCATCAGCACATTTCGTTAAGTTAAAAGAAACCATGAACTTTATACCATAATGTTGAACTTTTGATCAGTTTGATTTGCATTTTATTATTTATTGTTTTCTCACGACCCCATTTTGATGTTTTTTTTGATATTTTTGTCTGACTGGCGGATTGACTGGAAGCACCATATTCCACCGTTCAATACTTTCTCTCTACAAAAATAATTTTGAGAACTGATTGAAACTTGTAAAGTGAATGTTTCCTCAATCCCAAAAAAATGTAAGAGATGCAAAGTTCAAAAATTTGATTCTATAGTTTTGTGATGCTTTATTGAAGCCAGCTCTTCATATAAATATTTTATATTTTTTGATCGTATTTAAATAATATGGCTGGTGCTAGAGTTGGAATAAATATTTCTCACTATTATATAGTTGAATTGAAATTTTATGTCGAAATATGGATTGGCTAATAAGCAAAAGACAATTTTAGGAATAACATATTAACGAACTATTTCTCCGGTTGAAAGTTTAGATGACACTCGAAAAGTACTAAGAATGGCTCAGCTCTTAATGAAGACTTTTAATTTAATTAATACAGTAGATCTCTTCTGCTCTTGGTGTTGCCATTTCTATGCGTTTACATGGATAAAGGATAATGGAGGTGCTACTTGGATTAGTTTCAGGGTGCGCCAAAAAACTTCGAACATAGTAGGCAACGTGCATACATATTAAACACTGCTTGAAAGGACACAAAATCAAGTAGGAACATGGATTTATTCTCTGTGTTTTGTGGTAACTTGCTTTAAAAATTTGTTTCAGTCTGAACTGCAATCCCTGTAATACTTTCTTATTGTGATATGTATATTTCTACTAGAAAATCATTTGATATAACATAGGTGTAATTATTAGAATATAATGGTACTGTGGTGAGTTTGGTGCTATACCTGCTCCGTGCAGGTGAGGGTTCCGCTTTCTATACTCATCTATAGAGATGATGAGTCTGCTACCAAGCTTAGTATGTTCATTTACCGATGGTTTATGATCATACTACAGTACCATGGCCCCTTTTCTACTTTCTAATAACATCTCTTCGATTATGTTCATGTTTGCATTGCACTTTTTTTCTTACAGTTCTTAAATTTTTTGCAATACAAGGAAAGAAGATTCGCTAATATAGCCGAAAAACTCATAATGAAACTGAGCATTTTAAGTTTCATCATAGGTTTTTCAATCACATCAACGATTCTACTTTTCTAAAATATCAACATGAGGTGTGTTTTGATTGATGATTCAAATCTTTTCATTATAAACTATCCTTACTTTGTTATCTGTGGAATTGGACCTAGTTTGTCAATTGTATTTATCGCCTTTTCTGTACATGTTTTATCAATAATATGATTCCACTTGCTAGCTTTTTTTGAAGTGCGTGTCATTTCGACATAATTAGCTCTGATGCTCTTGGTGATCTGCTGAACATCGGTATTTAGAATAAAGTAATCATTTTTTTACATTAAGAGCATAGGCTTTATGACAGATGTACACCTCAATGAAATAATATTTTTCTTTGAAAATCTGATATAAATTTGAAACAAGCCGCGAAGTGCGACCCTTGAGATCCACACGAACAACTTCCCAGTAATATCTACATAGTTATTAAAAATATTAAACACAATAATAATTTTGAAAATAATACTACTTAAAATAATAATAATGAAAGGTATTCATAGCAGTAACAGAAATGAGTTAATATTAATCATATCATCTACGGGAGCATCCATTGATTACGTAAGGCTTTTGGTGAATGGGTGATGATGATTGATTACTAAATGCAAATGCAAATTTGAATGAAATTTTGATGTTTTTCAAAATTTAAGCCGCTTCTTTTTAATTAAAAAACCGCAAAAACTATTAAAAATCTGCTCAAATTATCCAAATATTTTAAAAATTTGATTGGCTTTACAACAAAGTCTTTAGAATTCAAGATATAAGGTAATATCGTTCGGAAGAACCCTTTTCATATGGTAACTTTGAATGATTTTTTATTTTTAATTAAATTTTTTTCAAAATCATGAACAAGTTTTGCTGGTTTCACTTAAAAAACTGATGGGAATGTATAAATTTTATAAAAATTTATTACTGTGCTGTGCAAATCAGGTTAAAAAAATATTTTTTTATGACAAAAACACTAAGTTTTCGCATTTTCTTTTATTAAATTAAAAACCGCTGAAACGGATTTTTATAATGTTAAAATAATCAAAAAAAAATTAAAACACGTCGATTGACACCTTAATGATGCAAATATTATATCTGGTTCGTGAGATATAGTGAATGGAAGAAATGACCTTGAAGATCATGATGACTGTTAATGATCTTTTATTTTTTATTTAATGTTTCTTGTTATGATGAGAAAAAGTTTTGATGATGTTTTTTAATCATTGCTTGAAGTATATAAATTTTATAAAAATTGATTATTGTGTTACGTAAATCAGGTTAAAAATTTATTGTTTATAAAAAAAACTTAATTTTTAGCACTTTTTTTTCTTAAATTAAAAAACGTCCGCAACGATTTTTTTTCAAAATTCGATAGATTCACAAAAATATTAATACACGTCGATTGATACCTTAAACATGCAAATCGTATGTTTGGTTCGCAAGATATAACGCATGACAGAAATGACCTTCAAAGGGGCAAAACAACGAAACCCCCCCAACCGAAGTGTCACAAAAACTAATCAGCTCTTAAAATTGCAAAGGCGCTTCGATTGACACCTTGACGAAGTCGATACGACTTTGTTTACGTGAGTTATGCAGAAAAAACTGTCCACGAACGTACAGACGTACGTACGTACGTACGTACACACACACACACACACATCTCCCTTTTTAAAACACTTTATATATACTCTATAGACCTCAAAACGTATGAAAATTTCAATTTCGATTTTCCGGGCGATAACAAGAACTTCCCATATACTGGGAAGTTAAAAAAATGATTTTTTGAATGAGAATAAACCTTGATTTGTTTGAAAAGAAAGACCCTAGTCTGATGCGTCGCCCTGCCAGAGTACGTCTAGTATCGTCAAATTTGATTTTGGCTCCGCCCCCTGCCTGCTTCGCTTGCGTTTGATCCAGTGTCTCAAATGCCGTGGCTGATGATTCTTGGGAATTTACGTGCTTCGCCAAACTTTTTTATATAATGAAGATATATCTTGAATTTTCAAAACTATATAAATGGAAACAGTATTTTTGCTTATAAGAAATAAATGAAACACAATAATAAATTATGTTAATTAACTATTAAAAACAAATTTCTACTAACATGAGGCTATAATTATGCTGGTGAAAATTGAATTTTGGTAGTTCTAAGCATTGAATCCAATTGGCACAGAGTCAAACACTGTGTTGTTTTGGGGTTTAAGCTCAGTAGTTCCATTTCACAGCACAAGTCCCAGTCAGTATTTTTTTTCAAATGGTTATAATGAATAAATGCTTGGAAAAAATATTTTTGTTCCATGAAAAATACTTCTTTAGGCGAATGGGTTTTTCTTTAATTTAGTTTAATTTTTTAAAGAATATTTGAAACTTTTTTCAGTATTCTATTCTCAGAAGAATTTCAATAAAGGATAAGGTTATGGCCGCACCCCCGAAAGGGGTTCGAAAAAGGGGGTTCCCTAACTACTATGGTATAAAAAATTCGCGGCGGTCACGGCCCGATAATAGGTTATGGGGGTTCCCAGATCATACGAAACCGTAAAATTGATTTGGGAAGTGATTTTCAGACTTGTTTAGAAGTCCAAAAAATTAAAGAAAATGTAATAGGTAAAAAAAAACATAAAACAAATTAAAAAATTATAAAAAAACCGATGATAGTCATTTTTACCATAGATGTAATATAAATAGGGGTAACATTTTGGACACACGTTTTGCACCTCGCCAGCCCACCCTCGGTCGGGTGGGGGATGTTTTTTTTTATTTTTTACCAAAAAAAATGTTATATTTTCTGGTGGCTGACTGACTCCTACCTTGGTTTGAAGTGCCAGCTCACTTAGTACTATTAAAACGACGGATTTTTTTAATGATTAAATGGAAAAATAAGTGTAAAATCTTTATTGTCCATCCAGTCTGTATATAATTGTACAAAAAAAGACCTGACAAAATGTGGAATTTGAAACTTTAGAAATTCTTAATGATAGCCTAATCACTCCGCTCTATGTACGCGAAGCCCTTTGCAACTTTTTTGATTTAGATAAAACCTAGATAAAATTCTCGGCACATATTTTTGCGACTTTATTTTCTATGGAAATAAAAAATAAATAATCCATTTGTTAGAATTACGAAAGGATTGTTGAAATCATAAAAGAGGTTTTTAAAAAGTTTTTTTAACTCTAAGCTATTCACATTCGTATGCTCAACGAATATATAACCCAGTATTATTTCCTTTGTGGCGTACTAAACTAAAATTTTAATCACAAAAGAATATCATCATTTTGACTCACAATCCCCAGCTAGCACCTATTTAATTGGCTCGCCGGTAACCGGAAAGGACCCACCAGATTTCTACCATTAATTGTGCAGAGACCACTGAACAAACTCCAAAAAGTTCCAGGCTTCGCTCGCCACACAAAGAAAACTCAGACAAGTATATTGTAGCCAGGTACGTCCTTCACACAATGTTCACCTACCTATTCGTTTTTCTGGTTGGGTATTTCAATTCAAGGATATTGTGGCTACAACAGGTGAACAATCTCTTCATTCCATCTCGGCGAAAGAGATTTATGTGCCTTACGATGTAGATTACCATCTAGCGGACTTACCGGGGAAATATTAATGTGCATGTGTGCCATGTGTGTGTTTGCAGTGGATGTCCTTTTTGTAGCTTGATAAAATGCTCGTTGAACAAACATTGAAAGCGTAGATTATATTCGTCGAGTTTGTCTGTAGAATTAACGATGGCAAATATTGACAAAATGCTTAGTTTTGTGTATTAGGTTGCTCGCTGGAATTTGTATGAATTATGTTTTTGTCGATAAGAAAAATTTGACATGAATGGAATTTTCTTTTATCACAGAATATAGAGTACAAACAATGAATACATTACATGTTTCAGATTCATCGCCTAAAAATAACAGAATCCGGACGCCCAATAAACTGATTATCTTATATTAAGATAAAATTCATGATCTAATAACGAACGATATCGTGACGTAAATTCCAGTCAACAAGACTATCGTCTCGTTGACGTCATGGCCGTTTAGTCCCGGCGACGAGACAAGGAACCCTTTTGTCGTGCAGACTGATTTGGGCTCGGCCTCTACCTAGCTAGAGGTGCGATAGCTGCTGGCAAACCAGCTCAGTTTGGCGCGTAATGTCATAAGTAGCAAAGGCCCCATCTCAAGAGTTTAAGCCATTCTAATGCTAAGTTACTTATACGGTATACCGACAGTACAAAAATCCTCTACTTTATCTCTTATCTCTCAATTCTAGCTAAAATTCCCGAAACCACGTAAAAAAAGTTTAAGAATAAAACGATAAACCATTAAGAAAACAACTTCTTGGGTGGCCGTGCTACTCCCGGAAAAAATCGAGCTTCATCGGATTTTGCCAGGCGCAGATGTCACTGCCTACACAACTACTTCAACCGGGGAGAGTCTCTAACGCCTAAAAAAAGGAAGTTTCTTTTCAATAATCCAGGAATTTATTCCTATAAAAAACGGGAAATCAAAAGAAATTTAGTAATAATAATTATGTGATCAATTTCAAAAACAAATAGGTAAACTTACATTTTTTTTCTGTGAGAGGGGAGCGTTCTCCACACAACTACATAAATATATACATACATCTATAACTTATAAATTGCTAAATTTGAACTATGATTAAATCTTATTTATCTATTATATCCAAAATAGTAATTTATTAAAAATAAAATAAACATCAACACTTTTCGATGTTTCTTTATTTCAAATGAAAGTAACAAAAAAATTCTTTTGAAAAATCTAATAATATAGTAAGGATTTTCATTACCTTTACCAGTGATTAAGATTATTATTATTTTTCAATTTAATTAAATTTTATGGTTTTATCCAACGGAGAACGATAAGTTGATAGAAAGAAAGGTTAAACGCTGATGCTAGGCAGTGCAGCAATTTGTTATCAATTTAATCGTACACCAAAAAAAATGTTTAGAAAAAATACAGAAAAACATGTTGAAATTGATCAAAGTGATTCCAAAAAACATACTCAGATCAATTTAAACTCACTTAATGGTGCAAGCTGGTCTAAATTTGGTACATCCACATGGCAAAAAGGATTGTTATCACATACGATGTTGGTTTGATGCCTAAGTTAAGCAAATAAAAAAAATGCAATAAATTTTGACTCAACTCAGCACGTTACAGTTCAAGTTATTTCGAAGCAAATCTATCGTTCAATTCTTTAGGCTCGAAACACGCGATGTTATGCTTGCAGAAATCGCACGAGCGTTTTCAACAAACTTTGCGGAAATCCTATGTTTAGTGTTGCACTCATCCAGATCAAACGCTAGTCTCGCGAAAATCGATCAGTTGATACTCGAATGTACGATTCGATCTAAACTACTCCTGCATGCGCCAGCGATCCAACGTTTTGTTCAGATAACGGTCCCTCGGCGAAGAGAATTTTATATATATATATATATACATGTATACATATATATACCATGTGCCCTTAGAATAGTTTCACAATCAGTTTTGCAATTTAAAATCTAGGAGAATTTTACAATAAAAAAGAATAAATAAAAATTTCCACAGCTCAAATGGCGCATATAATTTTCTAAAGAATAGTGAAATCATTTTTCTTTGATATTCAATTTAGTTGAATTACTAAACTCATTTCCCCAATTCACAGCTGCAAAACGAACCAACATCATTGACTAATCTAATATATCTTTCCCGTATACAAAATGAATGGTTAGCAAAGTGCGAATGGAATCATCTACAAACATCTTGTCATTTATAAAACGACATAATCGAGTGCGATAAAGTGCTTGTTCTCGGCATCACATGATCAGCAATATCCACAGGATTCAGCAGATTACTTGTGACAATCTGCACAAAGGACATAACAACATCTCAGCAAGCACGAAATATTGTCAACGTCTCGATGTACAATTAGACAGCCTACACTGTCAGCTCAGCAACAACGGTGCATATTCGATATTCCTTTTTCCAGGACAGTTTCCAAAGCTTTGTAGATATATGCTGAGAGTACCAAAAATAAATGTCCTTGAATCGAACAGTGTCTTGTATTTATCCGTACGTCTGAGAAAAGTTAAATTGAATTTTCCTGTCCGAGGATACAAGCACGTACATGGTTCGATCAAGGCTACACAGGACCTGCTGAATATCATAAATAGCAAATCATATCCGCAGCCAACACGAAAGAATAAATGAACTCAAAAATGATATAGAAACATTAGATGAAGCATATTTGATGCGACACGAAGGTACCTCATAGTATATCGTATTGGGGAAGCATCCCCATCATCTTGGGAGCACAACGTTTACGTATGCCAAGGATGTCTGTCAGTTAAAACAATCTGGAGGCTCGTTTTTCGTTGCGATGAGTTGCAAGGATACGCGATTCGGAGGAAGGATGAAGGATGTCACTTAAAGTGAGTTGACATGATAGGGAAAAAAATGCTGATAACATTCGGCAGGATGGGCTCACCATAACGATATTTTGAGTGAAATTTTCGGGTAAATTTCAAATGTACAGACAGTGCCGTAAATCACCACCAACAAGGCCTCTTTCACGACGGATGAAAGTGTTTTTGAGAATTTATTTGATAAGGCTCACGCCAATTTGCTGGAAAATTGGGAGTGATGTACTGCGAGGGTGATTTATTATATAAGAACAGATTTTTTTTATTTACACTTTCTATGAGTTAAAGCACGGCACAGCACAGTTACCATTATATGTGCAGTGTGTAGCAAGAGTGCAGAGAATGTTTGACTTTGAAACTAAATTTCAGGACCATCATCACGATAAGTGATCTTGATTTGGCAAAAATCAATAGACTACACTCGTTTCGAAGTTTTGTAGTTGTTTCCCTTATTTAGTCTTTTAGAAAGGTAGAAATCCTTGTAAGACAAAAATTTAATGGGTTCGACAATAACTCTTATGTCGAGTGATATGATATTCTTTTTGATTCCGCGTTGGCTTTTGAGGCTTTACTCATCAAGGAAATTTCCTTTTTTTCATTGATATCTTTCTTGTCAACTAAACCTACACATAATTTTATCCTAAATCAAAGCACTTAATGACTTTAAACGCAACACATCGTAGGTACATTGACGTTAAAAATTTAACCAGCCACTCATTTTCATTCTTGCGGTGTTATATGAAGACATGCTCGTTTTGGAGGAAGTTTGTTTGCAATGCAACATCAATATGCTGTTTTTTAAAGGTATAATTTTTTTTAAAGACAAAAAATAGAAATGAATTATTCAACTTGCCAATTTTTTATCTTTATTAAGTTACGAATTTTATGGAATTTAGTGTTTAAAAATAATTTCTGGCATATTACCACCGCGACTGTATCTTAAGAAAGGCCATCTTGTTGGTTCAATTTTCCACCACTTTTTTCAGCATGGCCATCCCTATTTCGCCAATAACGCGTCGATTTTTGGCCTCGAAGTCATCAAAAATTGCTGGGTTATCAGAATAGACAAGTAACTTGAAGTACGCTTACGAAAAGTGTTACAATCACATGATCTGAGTGGTCAGTTCACAGGTCCATTTCTTCAGATGATTCGTTCGCCAAAAGATCGGCCCAACAAAGTAATGGTTTCATGTGCTTCATTGCATGTTGCGCCACTCAGTTGAAACCATGTGTTTCTAAGACAATTGGCATTGATTTAAATAATCAAAAATTTTGGAATCATTTGCCAATAGCGATTGCCATTAACAAAAGCCTTGGTTCCGTCTTCAGATTTGAAAAGGAAAGGACCAATTATGGCGCCAGCATGCAAAACGCATAATACATTGATTTTTTTGGGATTTAATCGGGCTTCCAAAGTTCTTTGACGATTATCCTTACATCAAACCCCAAAAAAATGAAAATGATCTAAAGGTAAAAATGCGGTTGAACTTCAACCCATTCTGAGCTCATCCATCCAACTTACGACGTAAATGATGGTCCAATGGCTTCAATTGTCGCGCAAGTTGGGTTTTATAAGCCTTAAGTCCAAAATTTTTCCTCAACATTTTCCATGTAGTGAACGGACAGAGGTCAAGTTGTTGGGAACGTTGTAGAATCGATAAATTTGGATGCTCAGTCAGAGTCAGTCAGAGATAGCTGCCTCGGTACGCACTGTACGAGCTCGTGTTGGATGAAGATTGTCTAAGAGAGTATACGTGGTCATAAATCTATCCATCGTTCTGCCTATGAGCTGCTCAGATGACCTTGTATGAACACCATAAATTGCAAGAAGTGCTCTATAAGTTTGACGCAATACATTGCTATTATTTTGAGCCGTTATTCGGGTATGAGTGATTGCATAATAATTTGCCAAAGTAAATTAAACATAATATCGAAATAACAACATATTTTGACAGTTACAATAACAGATATTCCTATGGGATGTTCTGTACCTCTAAAAAATACTCTTTATTTGGAGATCACTTAGGATACGCCCCACATGATGGCCTTAAGAGGGGGGGGGGGTTGGCTTATTAATATATTATGATTATTGTAATAAACAATTTACAGTAAGTTTTTTTATTGAAAAATATTTAAAAATGAGCCAGTGACACTACATCCAAATAGACGTCCCAAAATAAAGGTAAATTGCCGTGAGAAACATAACTAACAGCTGGATCATCGGAAAAAACCAAAAA
This sequence comes from Oxycera nigricornis, assembly GCA_963942545.1. Lineage (NCBI taxonomy): Eukaryota > Metazoa > Arthropoda > Insecta > Diptera > Stratiomyidae > Oxycera > Oxycera nigricornis. The sequence goes on from OZ012662.1 coordinate 18,343,569, forward strand.
GAGTCTGATAGTAAATAAGTTTTTTGAGGTAACGCTGTCAAGTTTTTCCATTTATTTTGTTTCTTTCATTTTTGGTGCACGAAAAAAAAAATATTTTCGGAATTGTGAACTTTAATCAGAAAAATTCCTATGTAAGAAAAACTACGGTCTAAAAATAAAATATGTCTACAGCGTTACCTTGTTCAATGTTTACAAAATAAGTGTTCCAAATCTCAAAAGGATCGGCCTGTAATTTTTTGAGTTCCTTGTCTCAACGTCTTTAAAAATAAAAAGTCGCAGAAAACGCGTTTGATTTTTTTTTGGAAATAAAGTGGATTTTTTTTTGTCTACCCACACAGAATCGTCAATACCGGGTCCATAAAGTGTAAGGCTATCAGCAAGGTTGTCTAGAGCATGTTTTTGTTGTTTTATCGAAGGACTCGACCTTCTTTGCACTCTTTTGCAGTTTTTTGATCAGCTCTGCTAATACGAATGTTGTCCTCTTCGCGTGCCCATTAATGAGAGATATCCATATTGTACACCCTTAACTTCATCAATTTTACTCGGATCAACTTCAAATTTTTATGAGAACTCTTGACGGATTATACAATAGATTGAAAAAATAAAAAAATAAAAATTTGACCATCCCCTCCCCCCACCTTAAACCGTCTTGACAATTTCGCTTCTTCCTAGTTTGGATTTGAAATAATCAAGTAAATAAATGGCCTATGGCTTACACACAGAAAAATAGGAAGCGGTGGTATACTTTTATTTGTAAAATATTTGCTTTGAATGCACATGTAGTTTTCCACTAAATAGTTTTTTGTTTATTTTTAAATATTCTTACAAATTCATTAAACGTAACCTTTGCCCGAAATGGCTTCAAGATTTTTTGCAACATTTGTAATTTTCCACCTTCAAACGACATCAAGTACAATAAATAATTACAAACCTTTTTCCCACTCATATTTCCCAGACAAGCTTAATGCTCATAATTTAAAGTCAACATCTGCATGCATGATTGTAAATCAGATATAAGTGACATTTAATTAAAGCACATTAAGTTCAATTTGGCTTAATTTATATTCGTCGACCGGTAAATAATTTTTCATACGAGTCAAAGGATATCCATTGTGTGCGATTTCCCCGAGCGGAAAAAAGGGATAAAGTCACAGATAAATACGGGTATTTAATCAACTGGAAAATTTATGCTACACAACTATAAGTATCAATAAATTGCATATGTATGCAGAATTTATGAATTATTTTGAATGTGAATTATTTCAATTGGTAAAGATGGAAAATGGAAAAATTCTCTTTGAAAATATTAAAGCCAATATATCATCAAAGGATGATCAACAATTTTTGAGACAATTTTTTTACAAAATAGATAATGGCTTATTTTTAAATTTTTCATCAATAGTTCACAAAAAATTGACTTTATACCGAAAAGGGAAACATTTTACAATGCTTGAATTGAGACACGAATAAAACCAAAATTGCAAAAAGATTTGCAACTGGTAAAAGCATGGAGTCGGTTAGATAATTTTTTTCTGATATTTTATTTCACAGAAATTATTTGCTTCCTATTACTTTCAGTTTTGTTCCTTTTTGCTGAATTCGGAAAATCTAAAATACTTTGTGAAAAACAAAGTTGGACATAATTCTCCCATTAATTCTGAATTTGTATCTATTTGAAAGCTCACAAAATTGAATCTATCCATAATATAGTAAATTTAGCGAAAAAAAGTATGGATAAACCATTTTCGCGGACGATATTTTTTGTATTGGAAGCCATTCCTACCATGCAACTATCCATACTACCCAACTATCTGATTCACCGGGAAAAAATATAAAAAAAATTAAGCGAAAGCCACTATGCAACTGATAAAAAATTGAAGCTTACAAATAAAAAATCCACCAGGATTATTGGAAAAATTAATGACGCAGCTTCATCGGTTGTCAATTAATAAAAGTGGCGCGCAATGCATGGCGTCCGGTCGTGAATATCCTTTGATTAGTAGAGCTGTATAATTTTTTTCCACCGCCTATCTATACCTGTTCTGATACACATGTGTGTTGCATGTCCTACATCCTTGGGGATATGTTGAATTTTCAATGAACACGAGCGATTGAATGTCACAAGCACCATTGATTTGCAAATCCTGGCGTTTTTAAAATTGTGTCCCTCTCTCTCGGTTTGATTTGCAGGCGTTCGCCAGGTAATTGATTACCGGTGTTTAATGGTTTGGCATTATTAATTATAGTGAATCGAAGAAGGATGCTGAATCTTATTCTGTGCAATCGAGGATTGAGAAAGTTAATTGACATGGAGCGTTGATTAACGAAGCTATCAGGCTTGACACTTTGCAAGGTGCGTACCAAATGGAAGGAACAATGCATAGAGTGATGGGTTTGAAGATGGTTGGTAAAATACTTTAATAGTGTACCACAGAAATTTGAATGAAGATGTATCCTGTATTGTTGTGAAATACGAACAGTTCTTCTTGTGGATTTAGACCTAATTTTTGCCCTTAAAGTGTCGGTAAACGGATATGAACCGGATCAAAACAGAATTTCCTGAGTATCGATCATATTCCACGCCAAATACGCATAAAAAATTGACTGAAGTCATTATTCTGTTACTATAACTTAACGTGTAAGTCCAGATTCCTCATGGAGTATAATTTTGCTGAAGTAGGAGGATGCTTTGCCTCCGAAAAGTGAACCGATTTTTTTTCCTATCCAACCAGCACTTGAAACAATCTAGGTATATAACATCTTGCTTATTCAAATGCATCCTAAATTAAATACGTATATTCCCGACCCTAAATCTTGAAATATCAATGATTTATCATTTATTCCAGAAATCTACAATTTGGGGAAAATATTTAGTTATTAACAGCCCACAAGCTCAAATCCAAACTTCAACCTCCGTACATAGAACCTCGTTTTCATTCAGCTGGCTGCTATGGGAAAGATCCTTAAATATATATTATTGTTTAGGACGTAGCTTAATGTTCACATCAATCGTTAATCCAGTCATACCAGATTCATCATGCTAATGGGTATCAACAGATAGATTATGATTTAAAGAACTGCAGGACTTTTATGAGCCTAGTTACAACCCGTGAATATGAATGAGCCAATGCACTCAGCATGAAAGTGATACCTGAACCTGGAAGTCTAAGTAACCTTCTTGTCAGACTGTTACGTACATTTTTGGCTGGCTGGCTGGCTTTGACCCACAAAGAGGGGCGTGTTAATATAATAATGTAAAGGGTGCCACTCATTTCTGTGCCGAGACTGCCCTGACCATGGACCATGGAACGGAAACTGGATCTGTGCCGACTTGAAACCACCTGTAACGAATATTTTCGAGGCAAAACAAAACGATCAAGGAATGTACTCTAGTCAATTAGCACTATTGAGAACAAGCAAACAATCCATTTTTATATATAGTGAGTTTTCCTTCAGACAGAATAAAATTGGCTTTAGGGTCTGTTTAAATCTGCTTACACGATTTTTTTTCTTAACCTTAGTTACTCGTTATCACAAGACTACTGCACCACGCTTCGTTCAATTCCGGGGGTCCAAGCGATTCCAAAATTCCAAAAGGCATCGAACAAGACACTGATTCTTAGCGAGCGAGTCCCAAAACGAATATATACTACGAAACAAGACCGTACAATTGCAATAGGAAACCACTTTCATTTCCCACTTTGCCCACTTGAATCATCATGGGAAATTTCTCTAAAAACGGCCAACTCACCAAACGCCATAAATATTCAAATCGAAAACACATCAGCTGGGAAAACCAGAGCGTCCTGACGGGGTCACAGTCATTTATATTTTTCGTCAGTCTCGTTTGCTGCTACGCCCGGTTAATGCACTGAAGAAGTGCACTGAACTAGTTTCACTTCATTTCGTTCCACCTGTACTATGTTGTTTCTCGGCGCTCGTCAGCTGTTGGCCTTTGCTGACGTTTGCAGCTGACATTTTGTCTTAGTTAGGGTTTTTTCTTGATAATTGTCAGTGACGAGATTTTGTTGACAGTGGGAGTTCTGTCTGGACAGAATTGATCAATCCTGCCGTGTGAGCTCTTAAGAGCAGCAACGATGGTAGCTGCTGTACGTAGCTGCTTCCTTCTTGTTGGGAAATTGTGGGGACCAAGGCGCTACGCTGGACGTGAACAACTGGTGGTGACCTCGTTCCAGAGGAATCTGGGCCCTATTTTAAATAATGTCGATAATGGTGTTTAAATATCGTCGATAATTTCGATTATCTTCCCAGTGACTTCTATGGAGTGCGATATGCGTATTCAATTTTCATTCGCAATTGTTTACATACATGGTATACTGAGAGTGGTTTTAGGATTTCAAGGGCAGGATATTACTTGGTTTCGACTTGAATAATCCTCGTTTACAGCGTGGAGACAAGATATTGGTGGGTTGATGGCCACATAATAATATACCCATGTTCTTAGGAGCCCGACAAGTTAATCACCCGGGCAAGTATTCACGTCGAACCAAAGGAACCTCCTGCTATCTCAGTTTAAGGACGGTATTACGAAACTTAAAAACTATTTGTTATTAGTTTTATGAACTTTTCCAACGTCTACATAGTTAGACTGATATTGGATTTTTGTAAAAAGATTCGCATTTCGTGTATATTTGCAGATGAAAAACTGGGAGCGAAAACGTCTATTTGTAAAATTTTGTTGGGAACAATTTGGGTCGAATTTCAAAATTTGTTTTCCTTAGACTAAATTGAAAACCAGATAAATAAATTTTCGTATTTTAACACGATCTCGATAACGAAACATAATTTAATCTGAACTTCGTCCTTAAAAATTCACTTTACGGAAACAGATTAATCTTCCGGCGTGACCGCACAACTCCGCTGGATGATTGATTTCTGTTGGGCCCAACAGACATTTATGATGCTGACTGCGCCCATCATTTTGTTGCCGATCACGAGCGCTTCCACATTATAAGTGCGGGTAGGACCTCTGTTTTATTTACTCCGTTCTGTGACCTCATATGAATTAGAAATGAAACGAAGGAGGTCCTTAAGGAAAACTGTCAGTTATTCGTTTTCATTCCAGTTTATAAAGATTCCTCCATTATTTAAAAGTATTTAAAAGTAGTAGTAATCTAGTTTTGCACGTAAAATGCAAATATAATTGTTTCATCGTTTCTTTCATATCACAAAAAGAAAACTTGTGATTAGTGAAATAAAAAAAATTAAATTTTCTTTGATTTTATAAGAAAAAAATATGAATTAACAAATTCAACTACTAAAAAGCCTAATCAGCCGAGTAGTGCCACACTGATTCCATTTATACTCTCTATTGTTTAGGTGTGAAACTATTTTATAAATATTTTTTAAAATTGTATAGGCTATAGATTTGTTTTATTTTAAATTTGAATTTTTATTAATAATAATTTCTTCCTTATTTGTCTTTTTCTGTAAGTTTAACTCAAACGTAATTCGTGTGGCTATCAATGATTGATACAGTGAAAAAATTTAATTTTAATTTATTCTTGTACATTTTTGGTCTTAAAATATTGTTCGCTGGATTTAAAAAGTAAATCATTACTTTTCACAATAAACTTCATACAAATGTAATTCAAACTATCTTTTCTAAGAAAAAAAAAGAAAAATTTGTACAACGATAAGTTCACATTCCATGCCATGCAGGTCAGCACACTATGTTGCAAACTTGCAGTAGACGCAATTCCGCACCATTAAATTAAGTGTTCAACACGAAATTTAATTAGGACTTCTATCCCTTCTTCATCCTCTCCGACAGTATCCTTCATGCCAAGGAATTTTCCGGACTAGGCAACGTACTTATGTATGTGACGAAATACTCAAAAGTAAGAGGCAGACATCAGCCCTGCGTAGACACCAACTTAATTTCCTTTACATGGGAGCCCCCTTTTGCCGTATTGTAAATGCCAATCCGTTGTTCGTCTATTGCATCCACTATAAATCTACCCTGAATCGAAATTTCTTCAAAGAATTACGAGAATTCACGGAATTTCACTCAAGAAAATTAATTAGCGACACAAAACACTATTCGTCTCGGCTTCGCGTCCCAAGAAATTTTCCTCATATCGGGGCACATGTTCGCAAACTGTATACCCAACTATATTTTCTGAAATTTTGAAAATTCAATTGCACGCAAACATTCACAAAGAAAGCAAATAATATTGTTTTATTTTTAGCCAAAAATATATCGTCTCATTGTTTTAGGCAATTCAAATCGCTTGGCGTCTGTATAATAAAATTTGTGATAAATTAATTTAAGGTTTCCATTGTCAACACACGAAATCCATTTCTATTGTTTTCAATTGGATGTGCCTTTGGCCGGGGATATTCGGAAAATGAGAGGATTTTATATTATTCGGGTTGTGCCTGGGGGCTTTTTAAATAAAATTAATGATGGTTTGTGTTGCTTAAGTCGATGAGAAGACATTTCGTAAGTGCGAAAACCGTCAAGGGATTTTCAATTCATAAAAGAAATAATTTTAATTTGATGTCATGCCTTTCTGTGTTGGAATGATTTACAAATTAGATTTGATTATTAGTGAGCTTTCCTCATTAGAAGAATAAGGGAAAGTTATATTAAGATATAGTTGTTTGGCTGCCAGTCTGCGCGGCGCTAAATGTAGATGATTAAACTCAGACAAGGATTAATTAACATTTGTAGTCGTTTATTAAAAAATGATACCTAATTATATACCTGTCCATTTTTCATATTGAGATCTCTTTGAAAATACCGTTGTTTCTGGCAAAAATATTTATTATCATAAGAAAAATGTACTTCTGAAAGTATTTTGACTTTTTACTAAGTAGGGTTTCGTCAGAATGAGTTCTATATTATAATAGCAGTGTTTGGTTGATATTTAGTGGAGTTTGTAGCCATGTTCAGAAATTTCCTTGAATATTTGTAGATTTCATGCTTCTAGCGAATTATGAAACGGGCAATAGCAGCAAGGCCAGTCAAGATGAATACTACCAACCACCGTTGCCGGTAACGGACTAGCTGGTCGCAGCAACAGAAGCGAAGCACGGCAACAGACGTTGTCGCCGACGACTTTTGATTGCAAATGTAAAAAGCAAATATTTTTTCTCCTTCTGTGGAAAATTACTTGTGAACCTACTGCCATGATGAAAGTGAATGTGTTTGCTACGAATAGCGACTGGTGAAAACCAGTGGCGGCTCGTGGGAGTTAAGTATGGTGGGGCTACTGGTACGAATTTTTCTATCACCAATATAAGTTTTATGTGAGTTTCCACTCCACCCGAGATGTTCCACATGTGGAGCGTTAAGCGATTTTAAGGGATATGTTTCCCCAGAAGTAAATTCGCTGACAATCAAAGATATATTCCTATTATCGTGTTTTGAATAACATTTAAAGCTTTAATAAAAGTTCAGTGCACTCTGAATAAAAAAAAATGTTTAAAAACATTTGAATTTTTCCAACGAAACAACTTTTAGGCCTATCGCACTTTTCAAAATAAATAATTTCTCTACTAAAATAAATTCAACAAAACAACAATAACAAGAGCAAAAACCATCAATAAATAAATTCAGCAAAAACACTTTTACATTGTATATAGTTCTTCAATCAACATCAACAACAAAAGCAATTTCTTTCATCTAGACGTTTTATTTGTATAAATATTCAGCACGTCGATTTTTTGTTGAGCAAACAAGTCAATCACCCTTTCATTCATTTTGGGTATTTTTTTAATGAATTTAATACAAACAGAGAGTACTACAAGCGAATTGAGACGACTTTTTCCCATGTTGCTTGATTTGTAACTTTTGATATTTTTTAGGGTATTGAAGCATCTTTCCGACTCCGCAGTAGTAACTGGCGTTGTTAAAACTATTACTATTAACTTACTTGTTTCTTGGAAAGACAAACAAAGGTTATTATCTTTAAAAAAAACTGTAAAGCTAAACAATGGAAGACATATTTTGAAATATTTCGTTCGAATAACGCAATATTAATATTAATTAAATTTTCTACCCAATTCATATTTTGAAAATACCGAAAAAATTTACTAAAATTGAAATTCAAACTTCTAGCAAGTTTTAACATATGCAAGAAAAATCTTGTAAATTATTTATTTAATCAAAATCATAAATACCATAGCCAAAAGAACCCTTTTCTAAAACAAACTTTAAGCACTACAAAACTTTAAAAAATACCCACAAACAGTACGAAGGCACACTAAGTACTAATACCATGCACTACACTGATGAGACTACTTTTGCATTAACAGTCATCACCTTCACCCCCTTCGGCCCGTCGTAAAAAAATGTTGCACATGCCTGCTCAAAAGTATTATCCAGACCATGCCAAGACTAAACGTTGTCGAAGCACTGAACGGGCTGCATATGATTAGCCCGTCCACGATGTATACACAAAGAATTCACGCAGCCATTCAAATCGAAATACTCTTTTCCGGGGCAAAATTCATGTAGCCCCTTCGTCGTACTAAAGGTGGAAAATTGTCAAAGAGAAAATAAGTTTGAAATTTACTCTCAGCTTTTACTCGGTGCAGGCACAACGAAGCGAGTCGAAGAGAAAAACAAATTGTTCTACAGTGCGTGGCAAGATGACTATGTGAAAGTAAACTACAACATGGGCGAAAAAAATGCTAGATTATATTTTGAATGAAATTAAATTATGAAAACTATATTGAAATCTATAATGATATTTTATTACATTTGCACTAATATAGGCTCATCAATAAGTGGTGGGGCTGAGCCCCACTATCCCCAAAGGTAGAGCCGCCACTGGTGAAAACAAAGAAGAAGGTTTGAATAATTGCGCCCAATACTCAATGCTAAGACAAACTGAAACGGTCAAACGTTGTGGTCGATAATTCGTAGAGTTTTGTGTGACAACACATTTAAATGTAACATTTATGTCATATAAGAATTCAGAATTTTACTAAATAATATCATATAAAAAGTTCTAATCACGCAAAACTGTATGACTCATCAGCCACGTCGTTCGAGTTACTAGTTTGAATGGCAATGAACCGAGGATGGAGTGGAGCTAAAAACACATGTGACAACATACGTTAAAATCTAAACCCATCGGTCCGTAATTGAAATGCCGGACCAGAATTGATGAGCGGAGCGAGTAGGCGGTGAAGCCTACTAGTTTAAAATTATAAAAATAAGCTGCTGAGGTGCATAGAGTAGAAAAAATTGGAATTATATTATTGGAATTGTAAAGCAGTTAGTACATATGTATTGAATATATGTACTAACTGTAATTGAGATAAGATTTATTGAAGGTATTGTTTGTTAAATTGCGCTCGCGCCAACACCGGGGGAAACAGTCATTCAAAAATCAAGAAGCTCGCAAATAATTGATCAAGAGATATGAAGTTGCAGATGTTGAAATTTTCGAGTTGTGTTTAGATTATTAAAATAGATTTTTTGGTTGATCTATAAAAGTGGAGCAAATGTAACAATATGGTTTTATTAAAGATTGAAGCCACCGTTAAACATTTGCGACAAAAGAAGAAGTAATGCCGTCATCATTGCAACCAAGCAAGCTGCGGATTGGCTGAAACTCTTGAATACAAGCCTCCATGCAGATGAAATTATACTGTTCTGAACGTAGAGCATCCATAACAAAAAGAAGCTCATCGAACAATATTGGAACAATCTCTGCGAGCACGATAAGAAAAGGTCTAAAAATCTGGAGAAATTCTGTTCTTGTTGACACTGATCTGAAATGAACACTCGTGGTGCATCGCTGCCGATGAATTTAATCTTGTACACACCAGATCCAGAGTCGGCAGTGAGAGAAGCAACCAGATGGAAACCACAAATTTCTGACTTTACTTTGAAAATCAATAAACGGAGGTAGATGGAATCGTGCGTCCTTCTTACGATGGCCAGAAGGAATCACTACATGAGAGGAAAGATTCAATAAAAGAGCTTTGGTGCAGCTAAGAACTGTTGTTGTACGGTACAGCTACAGACAGCTCTTTTATAACTTAGCAATCGTCCAAGGGCGGAATTAATTGCTTAATGAGAAGATCTTCGAGCAACACAAGTGCACGATTTCAAAACAATTAACCGGATAGCTCTTTTGGTACGGCGGACGACGGCAGTGCATTTTAATGTAGAGGAACTGTGATTCTTGGTACGCTGAACAGTAGCATAAGTTTGGAACTCGGAGAAAGTGATCATGGCCAGAAGTTACCAGGAAAATATTTAAAGCTGAAGCAAGTAGCTTAAGTTTTCCTTTTCTTCATTTTGAATACTAAGTGGTAAGGTAAAGTGAGTTATTTCTGTATTTTTTTTTATTCGGATCCTTTAGTCTGACGGACTTTGTTCTATGTTTGTAATGGTTGATAACAAACACCCATGTGGGAATGCATTTCAGTTGTTGGCTCTGAATTTTTTTCACTTCAGTTCCGAAGCCCGTATATAAAGTTGGCGCTAAAAGTGTTTTGCACCGAAGACATCAACATTAGCCATCCCTATTCACCGGTTGAGGCTACATACTCCTTGGAGAGTCGCGGCTACATAGAAAACAGTGCCCAAAAAAAATTGAAACATTAAAAACAAAATTTTTCAAATAAAAAACCTCATTATTTGCCTCTAGGGCATTTTGTGGAGGACGAATTAAATGTTGGTGCCTAGTAAATTGTTTATCAAATTTATGGTAAATATAATGAAAAAAATCAAAACAGTTTGAATTTGATGGCAAACTAAAGTGGATTGGGATGTTTTTGACCTGGATTGGGCACATGGTGATAAGCAAAGTGCACAGACAAACACGCTTGGCAGCTACTTGAGGATGTACATAACAGAATGGCTGATTTTTGTCCTTGCACGCCAGATGTGAAGAAGGAAATGGAAGGAACTGGATTCAGTATGTGTATGAATTAATGCAAAATCGATATGAAATTCTTTTTTATGCTAACGGCCGACTGAGTGAGTATACGAGGAGCCTTACCACGCATATTATGCGGAATCGCACACAGTACATTGTGTAAGTGATGTAATAACACTTCTGCGACTGAACAATTTGTGGTAAATGTCAATCGATGAGCATGATTGACGGCGAAAATTGCGGGAGTTAAAGCAATGTCTTTGGTTTTGTAAACCATACAAAAATAAAATCTTGATTTTCTAAGGATGTTCATATGTATTTAAATTTGAATTAAAGTAACGTTTCCTACTACAAATTTCTATCTATTTTCAAAAAAAAATATATATTTTCTTTGATAGTAAACAACATAAATTTATCAGAAACTTATAAAATTCATAACAGGCTGTTGGAAAACTTTCATATTTTCTTATACTATCTTCTTTATTCAAGAAAAAGTATCTTAAAGATGAAATTAATCGTAACTTGGCGCCTATTGGAATGTATGGATAAGTATGAACTTTCCCTTAACTTTTGTTCACCAAGTAGTCTCATTGAGTTCAAACAAGACTTTGGTCACAGCTAGCTTTAAATGAGCTTCTATTGCCTCGGGAAAGTTCTACTATTATTATCTAGATATACGTCCAGGTCGATACTTAGTTAGGAAGTTGGAATTAGGATACGTTTCTGTTATTTAGTTAAGCTTCGATGATTGGCATTTTCGTTATTCGGTGATTTTCATCTGTCCGGGGATCTATCGTAGTAGGACAGCTTGTAATTAACACGACACTTGAATGGGTTGCAAAATTAAAGATGTTGCTATTAGAAAGAATGTTGAAGTGGTTTTGATTGTTGATACGGCTATATGCTTTTAAAAATTGTGGTGGACACATATTAGTGGGAAACCAGTTGAAGAACATATACAATAAATTACAATTCTGCCAAAAGGGTTTATATCAACTACCAAAGTATTGTATCTTGATCTCTAGTTTAAGCAATTGTGGTAATTTGGCAACTTGAGCAAGCATTTCTATTTTTTGCGTGAAAAGCGGTTTTGGCAAAGTTACCTGGAAAGCGAGACAACTTTGTCAACTAGCTAAAAATCAGTTAAAAACAACAAATACAAAATAGAAAAATTGAATTTTATCATTCAAATAAACTTTTAAATAATATAAAATTTCCGAACTGAACAAGCAGGCTAACATTTCAATTTAAAAAAAAAATAGAAGAGCTTTTAGGAAAATATCAAATATTCTCGTCAGAAAATCGAATTTTTTTCTCTATTTTTCATGTAAGGAGGTTCAACCTTGTTCATAATATGATTCACGTTGACGAAAGTCTCATTCGGAGTACTGTGAAAATGAAAAATCCTTCCATGGCGTTTCGTTCTAAAAAATGACACTTCAAACGCTCCACATCCGTGAAAATCGATGATTTTTGCAGAATAATGTCACAAAAACAAATTCACAAAGAATATCATGATGAAAAACATTTCAGTCTTCTATTGTTTGAAATCCTTCCATCAATTTCTTGGCTACGTTGATGTCCAGTTCTTCGATTGTTCGTCATTATTTTGAAAAACAATGTCCAAACTCTTCATCTCCAATGGATTCTTCATGTTCTGCAATCTCATAGTTGGGTGCTGCTTCTTGCTCGGTATCTACTTTTTGCTCAGACTCTGATCCTTATAGTTCATGCAGAGAAAATGCAACCTCAGATTCTTCAATACAGCAATAACGATTCCTTTGATCCGTCCTTTTCCTGCTTATTCCAATCTCCTTCAGAAGGAGGTTGGCCCTTCGCAATTAAATCAGATTCATGAACCGCTTCTCCTGGTGTCACGTCCATTCTTCGTCTTCTGTTCTTCTAGGAACTTCATATAGGATTTAGAGGACAGAGTTGGAGACGATTCAGCAGAATATCACTGACTCTAACAGATGCTGCAGTAGAATCTACGTCCTCAAGGATCCGAGAATCCATTTCTTCACGATTAAATGGAACAAAGCTACATAACCTGTGTCATGCACCAACGAAAATGACCACCACTAAATGAACAAACTCAATTTGTTCAGCACTTTTCCATTCGATTCATACTACGCAAAACTGGTGTATACCGTGGTTGATAAGTACTGCGAGTAGATAGCATTTCTGTCGTAATTATTCCATTACTATTATACCCTTAATCAGATCCTTGAACGTGCACAATGACCAAATTTATAATGATTACAAAATTTCAATTTATTAAAACCCAAATTTCATAGAAATAAGTGTTGCAGAAATTTCGTTTCAATCGTTGTAGACTACGAATAATACACGACGAGGTAGGAAAGAAAAATTTATTTGAAGCTATTTACTAAATAGAATGATGTCAGCGATAGTTCCCAAAGTAACTTGTTAAATTGAATTCTAAAAAGGTGTTTCGCTCGTTATAAATTATTTTAGTCAGCGTGTTAAACGCACAACTAATGCATCGGCATAGTTGTCGATATTGGTTCCAACGATTAGGAGGCAAATTCACCCTTGCACACATTTCAAGATTTCAAGTTTGGAGGTGAATCAAAAATCAATTGTTCAGCTCGAAATGTGCGCCGTTTTTTTTTCAAAATTGACACGGGTCTTGTTTTCTCAAAAATCAAGCAAATATTTCGATAAACTTTCCGCAAATATTCTTTACTCCATGTTGCACCCTTGCTTCAAAAACGTTCACCTTCTAAAATAATCTCAGGCAACAACCCAGCAACTCAATTTACGACCCGATAACGGTCGCTAGATCAAAAGATGCTCATGCAGCTGCTAACCCGGATTCCAGAATTCAAACGGTCTAAGTGAGCTATCGTGACGAGGTGCGGAGTTGCTGCTTTTGAACATTCAATTGGAAGGTTGTAATGGGACAACTGCAATGCAACTGCGCTCTCCGTAACCTTGTTCAGAATGCAAATAAACAATAAATCCTCGTTGTCGAGCAACTTCTTTTATATCTTACAAAAATCGCTGACTTATCATTAACAATTTTGTTTCTTATTGTTAAAAAAATGCCTTCTTGGTTCAAAGATCATGACCTACTTCACGTCAATGTCATGTCAGCATCAATAGTGACGCATTATTAACTTCCCAGTATATGGGAAGTTCTTGTAATCGCCACGAAAATCGAAATTGAAATTTTCAACATTTCTTTATGTTTTGAGGTCAATAGAGTATGTATAAAGTGTTTTTAGAAAGGGAGATGTATGTGTGTGTGTGTGTGTGTGTACGTACGTATGTACGTCTGTACGTTCGTGGACAGTTTTTTCTACCAGCATTACTCACGTAAACAATGTCCTATCGACTTTGTTAAGGAGTCAATTGAAGCGTCTTTGCGATTTTAAGAGCTGATTAATTTTTGGAAACTTCGGTCGAGGGGTTTGCTGTTTTACCCGTTTGAAGGTCATTTCTGTCATGCGTTATATCTCTCGAAGCCAACGTAAGATTTCCTTGAGCAAGGTGTCAATCGACGCCTATTGACATTTACGTAATTCTATCAAGTTTCTAAAAAAATTCTTGGAGCCATTTTTTAATTTTTTTAAAAAAAGTGCAAAAAATTGGTTTTTTTTTTCAAAAACAATAAATTTTTAACCTTATTTGCAAGTTCAAGTAATCAATGTTCATATAATTTATATACTACAAACAGTTTTTTGAAAAATGCCATCAAATTTTTCTCTCATGATTAAAAAAATAAAAAATAAAAAATAAAAAATCATTAACAGTCATCATGATTTTCAAGGTCATTTCGGTCATGCGTTATATCTCGCGAACCAAACATACGATTTGCATGTTTAATGTGTCAATCGACGCGTATTAATATTTTAATGAATGTGTCGAATTGTTAAAAAAATCGTTGCAGCCGTTTTTTAATTTAAGAAAAAAGTGCAAAAAATTAGGTTTTTTCATAAACAATAAACTGTTAACCTGATTTGCGAAATGTAGTAATCTATGTTTACAAAATTTATATACTTCAAACAATGTTCACAGACACACCATCAAAACTTTTTCTCTTGATCACGTAAAAAAATAAATTAAAAATAAAAAACCATTAAAAGTCATCATGATTTTCAATCTCATTTTTATCATTCACTATATCTCACGAACCAGATATAATATTTGTACCATTATGGTGTTAGTTGACGTTTATTAACATATTTGTGAGGTTTTTAACATTATAAAAATTCGTTTCAGCCGTTTTTTTAATTTAATAGAACAAAATGAGAAAGATTATGTTTTTTTTTTTATAAAAAAATATTTTTTTAACCTGATTTGCACAGCACAGTGATAACAGTTTATAAAATTTAGACATTCTTATCAGTTTTTGAAGAGAAACCGGCAAAATTTTCTTCCATGATTTTGAAAAAAACTAAATTAAAAATAAAAAATCACTCAAAGTTACCATGTAAACAGGGTTCATACGAATGATAAAACTTTATATCTCTTATTCTAAAAAATTGTTGAAAATTCAATCAAAGTTTTAAAATATTTGCATAATTTGAGCAGATTTTTAATAGTTTTTATAGTCTTTTCATTAAAAACACTGCTTAAATTTTGGAAACCAATAAAATTTCATTCAAATTTGCATTTGCGGTATCAACGCTTTGAATGGTAAAATGTTTTGTAGTCAATACGTTGCAAGATCATATGCTTTGCAAAGCTTTCATCGAATAAAAAATTGTAGTTTTTAGTAGATTCATTCTTTAGTAATCGTAAGATTTCAATAACCATCATCATGTGTAATACATTTTACTTTTTACATGCAATTGAACCTATTTTTGACTGCATATACAAAAATTTTCAAGACCAAATAGGCCCCCACCGATTGATCCGCGTGAATATTCAATCTGTCCTCATCCACCAAAAACCTTACATAATCAATGGACCCTCCCGTAGACGATATGATTCATATTAACTCATTCCTGTTACTGCTATGAATACCTCTTATTGTTATTACTTAAAGTAGTATTATTTTCAATGTTTATTACTGGGAAGTTGACAGTGTGGACCTCAAGGGTCGCACCTCGCGGCTTGTTTTATATTACTTTCGAAATGTACGCGGCACCAATGAAGGTTAGACATTTTGTCGCCAAGCACACACAATGAAACCTGGTATGCATCGTGTGGCACGTATCTTAATTTGAACGTACTTTATGGTGTCATTAATGCCATGATATATGATCATGAGTGTAGCCGTTGAACCGTCATGGAAAACTAGTATGAATATCAGTACACTACACACGTTTAACTTCCGAGACTCCTCGAGAACCAATGTCTACTTTCCTGTTTCTCGCTTTTTATCGAAGCTTAAAGAGTTCCCTTTTCTCTATTCGATCATCTAGCACACCGTAAAAATCATGAGTGTGACAGAGAGAGAGAGACCTATAGTTTTTGAACAAACATGTGATTTTTAGATTAAATCAAGAGTGTTGCTCGAAACAGCGAAATTATCCTTTTTGGGTGAATGTTTGGTACATAGGAGTACACCTAACAAAAATCGGACGATGAGTGCTTAAAATTTGGTTGAGAACAAATTAACGGTTGTAAAGTGGAATGAATAATTTACCTTTATTTTGCATGCCACTCAATGATAATATTGCCAGCAAATACAGAAACAATGGTCATATCGAGAGAGAGAGAGAGAGAGAGAGAGAGAGAAAAGAGAAATTAAAGAAATTTGCCACATCAAAATCAATTTTAAAATCAAACGAACTTGTTCTTCGACTCCTGACTACCCCCATAGAAGGACAACTATTGCCATCGAAAACATGATGCTATAAACTTTTATTTCCTCTTTTCATCGTTTCCAATCGCTAGCATCCTTTCTCATTGTCCTAGCCGAGTGAAAAGTTCCTCCAACGGAAAACGATGATGCTTTTGATGTTGTGCCGCTCGTTGAGGAAACAGACAGTGGGCAAATAGAAAATAGAAGGAAAAACAATACGAAACCATGTTATTTTATCACACCAGAACATCTAAGGAGGATACACGATGTCAACTTTCAAACAACGACCAAGTCTGCTGCTCGCTAATGTCCTTGCCGAAAACACAGCTGCCGGGCTGGTTTTGCTTTTGCCTTTGCCTAATTGGCATGGCTAGTTGGTAAATAAATTTTACGTTTTTGAAGTTTTCAAAATGAAATTGGCCGAATTTAAATAAATTCACGGAAGCATCGTTGCATAGATATTGTATACGTGGTGCTGTTGGAACTCAATTTCGTAAGTTGTGTTGGTGTTAATGGTGGCGTCGAACAGTTGGGGTTGATTCAATTATGCATTGAAAATGTTTAATTGGTAGCAAGAAAAGTTTTGAATATTATGTTTTATGTTTGTTTTGTGTAGCCGATAAATGAATTTATTCAATGCAATAAAAATTGAATGCATATTACCATGCAGTATATAGGAAGGACATAATTTAACCATATTAATCAAGTGGAACTCTCCAACGTAAAACCTTTGAGACTATAAATACTATTTAAGCTGAGTGCTTCGTACACTTCATGAAGAGCTACTGAAATTTCACCAATTATCGTCTGAATTCATTGGTTGTTTTGGACCATCTGGTTGGACTGAAACTGTCTCTATAATTAACGGAGGATTGTAGTTGAAAGAGCTACCTTCCATTCAACTATTGAATTTAAAATTGACTTTGTAAGCCATTTTCGTGATTAAACTTTGCACATACCATATATTTTGTTAGCATTGAACTATTCAAAAAAAAAATTTAAATGTTTTTTGGTCACTCATCGTCTGTTACAGTTTTTTTTTTTGAAAAAATAACACCAAAAAATCACTGTGTGCACGATTGCTACTCACAGAAAAAATCTCGGAAAAAAAAAGAAAACAGTGTTTTAATCAGCATCAAAACCGCTATAGAATGAACTACAAAAAAAATATTGGATGAAAAATAATGAAATGGCGGCGTTTTTTTCAAAAATCAACGTATATGCCTCTAAAAGCTGTTGTTCCTTTGAAAATTTTGTGCATATTTTTTTCATCCTGACTTTATTACGAGCGTTAACATGTGTAGATTAATGCGTTAAAATTTCAGAAATATTGGATAAATACGAGGGCGGTTCAAATATGATCGAGACAAACGCTGTAGATGGCGCGCATGTATGTTTTGTCGTGGCTTGAGTATTTCATATCTGTGTCCCTTACCGAGAGCGTGGCATAGTTTCCGTCGGTAACTCATGTTTCACGCGCGTGCTACGACTATGAGTGAAAGTCAATTACCGACCGCCGTTGCGCAACGTATTTTCATTCGTTTTTTTTAGTGTGGGAAGACGTTAACAACACGAAAATTTTCCTGCGTTTGCAAAATCAGTTCAGTAGTGAGTGCCTGAGTAGGGCTGCCGTGTTTAAATGGGCCAAAGCATTCAAAGATGACCGCGAAACCGTCGAGAATCAGCCGCATGATCGTCGACCGCGAACCAGCATCACACCAGACAACATTCGCCGCATAGAACAACTCATTTTGGAGGACCGTAGGATGAATGTTCGAGACACTTCGGCTGAACTCGGCATTAGTATTGGTAGTGTAGAGTCTATCATCCACGAGCACATTAATTATCGCAAAATAACGGAGCGATGGGTTTCTAAACTGTTGAACTTCGAGCAAAAATTCACTCGGTTGGAAGTTTGTCGGCGCTTGCTGACGCGATACGAGGCGGAGGGGGATGGTTTTTTAACGCGAATCTTTACTACAGACGAGACATGGGTACACTATTAAACTCCCGAAAGCTAGGTGTCGTCTAAAGAGTGGAGAAAGAAAGAGGAAGGGGAGCTTGTCAAAGCGAAGACAACTAGGTCCGCGGGTAAAGTTATGTGTACTGTGTTCTGGGACCAGCGGGGCTTGCTGTACGTCGATTTCCTGCGCACCCAACGTTGCATCAATGCTGCATACTACTCTAACCTTCTGAAAACACACTTGAAACCCGCTTATCGCTCGAAACGGAGGAGCATTCCAGCACGAATTGCGATTCTTCTCCAGAATAACGCGCGTCCTCATACCGCACGTCTCACGCTCGATACAATATCGGAATTAGGGTAGAAGGTACTGGAACACCTCCCCTACAGTCCGGATTTATTACCTTGCGACCACCATATGTTTGGACCACTGAAAGAAGCTCTCGGAGGTCAAAGATTCAACACTGACGACGAGGTAGAGGAGTTCGTGCGCACATGGCTGTCCGGGTTGCCCAAGGAATTCTTCAATACTGGCATCAAAAAACTTCCGGAAAGGTTGACAAAATGCGTAACTAGTGAGGGCAATTATATAGAAAAACTGTGATTTTTTGTAAAAAATTTCGATAGTAAATAAACGTGTAAGAATATTTGTCTCGATCATATTTGAATCACCCTCGTATATATATTTTTTTATATCATGCACACCAACTTGAAAAAAGTTGTTTTGAAAAAATCGCGTTTAAAGTTATAAAAAAACTTTTTTCTTGAAGAAAAACCTTACCTAAACTCAATCTGCGATGCTTGCGCCATACACTCTTTGTTCCTCTCGCTTGAATTCTTCCTCTGCTTGGAATTTCTGCTCTCTACGAGCAGCCTCTATAGACGCCTCAGTGCTGCATTTTTTCACTTGCTTGATTCTTTCAGTATCTCGCGTTCTCTGCATTTTTCGTCGCACTTTGATCTACAGTTTTTCCCATAACTTGCATTATTTTCAGTAAAATTATGAATCCTGCATTGAATAAACATGCAAGAGTATTAGCAGCAATTCTGCTAATATTATGCTTGGAGCCATATTCAAAACGCAAGAATTGAAGCTTTAATTGTTGTTTTGAGTGAAATTGCCTTAACAGTAAATCTTCCGACGTTAAGTTTTCATAGATTGGTTTTAAAATTTGTTGTACTTCATCATCCAAAGGTGGAGGATTCTTGAAATCTTTCAAAGAACTTTACCAGCTGCCTTAGCCATGTGCCAGTTACAACAAGACCTTTCTCCAATTGGACATTAAGAGTGTTGAAGATTCTCCCATGTAAAAATTTCGTGTCAATATCCTGTCCAAATTCCCTTGC